>WBNQ01081414.1:0-13875 GCA_013401375.1 Spizella passerina
AAGTTATAGCTGTCTTTATGTAATTCAGGTTATTTATACCAAGTTTAATATAGCCACGGTTTCAATCACTGTTATTTTAACATATTTATTTAAAAATTAAAGAATGTCTTAGGTTGCCTGCCAGCTGTATCACAGCCACATCAGTTATCGTGCAAGAGATCAGTCACTCAAATTCAGTGCATGACAAAGTGTAGGAAAAAGAAATATTCCCACAAATGCAAACATTATGAGGAAAGTGCTTTATATGTTGTGAGCCACAGAGTCAGCTGGCTGTTTTAACTGAGACATTCACTGCTCTCCCCAAGTTTATAAATAGCATCATGAAGGGTGTGTTCCATGTTCTAAACTATCCCAAGAACACAACTTAAATATTCCACAATTCACATGTTCATTTACACATCCTGAGAGAATATAATGGTAAAGTTCAGATTTTGGAAGCCCATAAAATCCCATATTGTCTTGATGATGAAAAATAATGGTGAAAGCAAAGCAAGAGCAAAAAAACTGAGTCCCCAAGTCATGGGTGACAGCAGAAGTCCCAGAGCTCCACCACCAGAGCAGAAGATGCCACCTGGCTCATCCAACTCCTTCAGGAAGGGCTCCTGGGTAAAACCTTGGTTTGTGTGACAGGTCAGCTTAGTTTTAGTGCCATGCTGCTGGGGAGTTGCCTTTCAGGCTGATCAGGGAGACAGGAATAAATAGTGGGGGAGGATAAGGAGACACAATCCTATTAGTCAGGCGGGAGGTGATGTCAAAGGCAAGTTTCAATTGCAGCAGGATTATTAACAGTGATGGTGTCAGCCTGAGAAAAACACAGCTCAGTACCAGACATGCAAATGCTCTCAGTCTGCCTCTAGACAAGCTAATTTCAGCTGAGGAGTCACTGTGAGAAGTGTTGGGCACACCATGCCCTGAGGAACCTGTCAGAGCCCTCAGTGGGCTGGGGCACTCACAGTGCAGATCATGGCAAAGCCAACAGGATTTCCCTGGCTCAGCAGCCCTGAGGGCATCACCAAGGGGTGAGCAGGAGCTGACNCACTCACAGGGAGGAATTTCAGTCACCAAACACAAGTTTGGACTAAAGGAATACAAAAAGCTGAGAACACCGCCAACTATACACTGATATAAGCCATGGGTATATATTTCTCTCATTGCTCCTTGAAGCTTATTTATCCTCCACTGGACAAAATGTAATCAACTGACTAAATCATCATCAACGAAACACCTAAATACTCTGAAAAGACTTCATAATTCTCCTTTTTGGCTGATCTCTAAGAATTGCATTTCTGCTGCACAGGACTTGAACATCGAAATCTCTAATTCTTGGTGTTTTCCATAAATAATTATCACAGAAAAAACCAAAGAAACAAAAAAAAACTCAAAAAACCAACAACAAAAACAACCAAAAAACCACAACAAAACAGCAACAAAAACCCCAATAAAACAACCAAAAAAAAAAACCCCAAAAACCTCCAAAACCAAAAAAAACCCCAAAACCAGAGCATTAGGGGCTTTGGGCTCTTTGAGAAACACTCTGTATTTGAAAGACACGAATTTATACAGAGTAATAAGGTCCCATTTATGTGTTCTACAGATATTGTTGGGCAAAATTATATAAATATAAAACCAGTCGAAGGCCTAATGAACTTACATAAGCAGCTTTGGTAAATTGGTGTTTAAAAGGACACTTGTAAGATTGAGACAACATAAAAACTAAAAAGAAAGATTGAGATTATTCAACTGAGAAATGCCATTAAGATCCTGTCTAAAATGTAGGAACTTTATGAGTCAGGAAGACAGAAAAGAAATCTGCACCAAACTAGCAATGCTCAGTTGAACAACAATCTAAAATCAGTGTAATTATTGCAGTAATAAAAAATAAAAGCCACACTTCTGACAGTTTAATTTCTATCCTTTGTGGATCCTGTGTAGAGGGATGTTATTCTGCCATTTTCAGTTCCATCTCTCCCAACAACACTGTGCATTCAGCTGCCTGTCCTAAGATTGCAGGAAAATCTAGATAATTCTATTTTTAAGTAATATCTTTAATTCAGTCAGTGTTATGGATTGGAGAGCTAGAATTGATACCTGATTCTGTCTTGTCTTGTCAATAAATGATGACACTTTTGTCTCTGAAGGCATATTATTTTTAATTAAAAAATCTAATAACACAGAGGTGTTCTAGATGATGTCATCTATTTGTAGGGAGTTTTAGTCTTTGTATTTTTGTGCAATAGTAATAAAAAAGATACCAAAAATCTGTTCCTAGGTTCCATTTTCTCTTTAAAAAAACAACCTAAGACAAAGTGAATCCTTTCTTACACAATTCCTCATGAATGTCATCTCCTCAGAGCAGACAAAGAGGATTCTTTCCAGTTCTTTCTAAACAGAGTCCTCTTTGTTTCAGGGATGTCTCCATTTTACTATTTATATCTATTTTAGAGTTCTAAACAAATATCAGCATGCCACATAAATTAAGAAGATTAAATAGGGGCAGCACTAAAAAAAGCAAGCCAGGCTTAACCCCAGTGTAAAGGATGAATTAAGCACAATGACATCAAACAGGAGCAGGAAACTTGGAGAAGCAGTAGGTGATTACTGCCTCTTAATTTATGGGGAGGATTAGAGTGTAAAGGCTTGAGGAGGCACGCAGAATGGCAAAGGTGCTTTTCTCTGCAGGCTGGTTATGCAATGTAGGACAAGGCATCCTCTGCCTGCCCATCCCACTGCAAACACTCAGCCCAGGCCATGGGAAGCCTAAAAACTTCTGGTTCTCTAAAACCCTTTTTCTCCATGACACATTAATGAGAAATTCAGCACTCCCAATAAATCACATCAAGCTGCCCCTTTTGTTCAAGAGGCTCTGTTCCCTTCTTGCTCTCTTTAATATTAACTCCATCTGCACGGGGCATTACCCCATGGAACATCAAGGACCACAGGCTGTGCTCCACCACCCCAGAGTCCACAAAGGGCACTAAAGCTGGGCCTGGTAATGCTGGCCTGGCTAAAGTTGGGCCTGGCTGATGCTGGGCCTGGCTAATTTTGGGCCTGGCTGATGCCGGGCCTGGTAATGCTGGGCCTGGGGCTGTTGCTGGGCATGGTAATGCTGGGCCTGGGGCTGTTGCTGGGCCTGGCTAATCTTGGGCCTGGCTGATGCTGGGCCTGGCTAATCTTGGGCCTGGGGCTGATGCTGGCCTGGCTAATCTTGGGCCTGGCTGATACTGGACTTGGCTGATACTGGGCCTGGTAATGCTGGGCCTGGTTGATGCTGGGCCTGGTTGATGCTGGGCCTGGCTAATCTTGGGCCTGGCTAATCTTGGGCCTGGCTGATACTGGGCCTGGCTGATGCTGTCCTGGTTAATCCTGGGCCTGGCTGATGCTGGCCTGGCTGATCCTGGGCTGTGGTGATGGTCACAGGGGTCCCAGAAAGAGGGAAGAGAATGTTGACTCCATGTTTCAGAAGGCTGATTTATTATTTTATGACATATATTACGTTAAAACTATACTAAAAGAATAGAAGAAAGGATTTCATCAGAAGGCTAGCAAGCAATAGAAAAGGAATGGAACGATACCAAAATCTTGCGACCCTCAGAGAGTCCAAGCCAGCTGACTGTGATTGGCCATTAATTAGAAACAACCACATGAGCCCAATCACAGATGCACCTGTTGCATTCCACAGCAGCAGATAATTATTGCTTTTCTTTTCCTCTGAGGCTTCTCAGCTTCTCAGGAAAAAAAATCCTGGCAAAGGGATTTTTCAGAAAATATCATGGCTACAGCTGGGCCTGGCTGATTCTCCTCTGGGTGTTGGAGCTGTGACCAGGGAGGGATGGGATCCTGCCTCACCTCCCAGCCTGTCCTAGCAGCTCCCCTCTTGCTCTGGCCCCTCTGAATTTATATCCATTATGAGTTTAAATCCATAATGTGCAGCTAGGTGGTTTTCTCTTTTCTTTCCCAAAAAAGATTACAGCATGAATGAGGGGAGAATGATTGCTTAAAGGCAGGGCATATCTCTGATGGTTTGATACACACCAAAGCACCAGGAATTTGAGATTATCATACAGAGATTTCTAGAGCCAAGGGTTTCAAAAGAGCCCACCATGAAGCCACATCTCTATCACTGAGAAGACATATGCACACCTTTTATTAAATCTATTTGTTATTAAATATTTAGTTTTGAGGCCAAAACTGGCCCTTGAAACATTCAGATCTAGTAGGCCCTGAACTAAACCTTCTGGTAACTGCTAGCACAAAGTTCTAAAAGCAGAAGGTGCAACATTTTGACATCTCTGTGTCTGTAGTTGGCTCCAAACGAAGCTTTCTCATATGAGAAAATGAAAAGTGCCACACAAATCCTTTGTCTTGATCAAAAGATGATGGTAGCTGCTTTACTTCTCTGCTGGCAGTGTGTTATACTGTATTAAAACCACATTTTTACCTATTAATTGCAAAGGACATTATTTTATTTTATTTTCCTTTCTTTTGGATTGTCCTTATTGAAGCTTCTGGGAGTACTTCAAAAAAGGAAAATTGATTTTTCTATTTATTCATGTAATCCTCCAGTTTTCAACAACACATTGAGACCAGTAACTGAAGTGTTTTGTTCGACCACACCAAATTCATGCATTCTGATAAACTTCTGCACATATCTGACTCTTGTCTCAGCATGCCTGGAACAGTATATGTAAAAATATCCTTAAAAGAGGGGAAAGTCACAGCAAGAGGGGAAAAAAGGGGGAAGACAGAAGTGACATATTAGAAATGAAAAATGCTACTAAAAAGAAATATATCTTTTTTTGGCACAAATAAGAGGCTTCATTTTCATTGCCAAAGTCAAGTCAGATTACTTTTCAGAGTTATGCAAACCTCAAAGTTTTGCCTGGAGGAGATCCTGGGAGAGAATTTGAGGAAGGCTCATTTCAATTCCTGCTATTTGATCCACAAAGGAGAAACACTGCTGGCATTAGCTCAGCACACCCTGGGATGCTCTTGGCCTGGGAAAGATGAGAATTGCTGCTGGGGAAGGGGCAAGTGGTCCCCACACAGGGCTCCCAGTGAGCCCAGACAGCACCAGCCTTCACCAGCAGGATCCAGAAGCCACTGTGAAGTTAGCTGGCTATTTGCATCACTCTTGCTGTCATCTTCTGTATATTTTTTTATTGTTCCATCTCTAACCAGGATCCTTTCATACATTTGATAACAAACATTATCAGTTTAACGTAACAAATCCCCCCAGTTTCTGTGCAGAAAGGTAGAAGTGACCTTTTCTTCCCCAAGCCCACATTCTAGTGCCAGCAGGACAGGATTTTGACTGCAGTGTTTTGTTTGTTTGACATTCCAGCACTTTGGGGGAAGATGGAAACGATGCTTTTGGCACTTGCATACCTGGATCATGCTCCAGCTTGCCAGGAGGAAAGGAACAAAACCTGAGCCTGCAGGGACATCCTGTAGTAATGGCCCATTAATCCAAACAGAGCAATCCCTTACCTGTCAGACTGAAAGAATTTAGACAACATTTTAAATAGCTTGTCTGCTTGTCTGTCACACAATGAGCACAAATCTGCCATTTTCCAGGCTCCTAAACCAAGAGAGCATGAGAGCAGCCCCTGCATCCTGAGGACTGTGATAATACAACTTTGGTTTTGCTCCTTTTTGTACAACTTTTTGCATTGCTCCTTAAGCAAAGCAGATTTCCCCTGAAACATTTTCTCCTCCTTGGCAGGGCAGATCTTTATCATGTCACTCCTTGAGAACAATTTGCAGAGCCTAAAGAGACAAAGGAATTGTTTAATCCATATGGTTTTAAGAGGAGGGGGACATGTTGGAATGCAAGCCTCTCAGAGTTCCTCAGAGAGATGAATGAAGGGGTTGAATTAAAGCCTTAAGAGAAATTAAGATATATTAAGCCACATAGATGTGAAATAGAAGTGTAGGTTTAAGTTTTAAGCAAGTAGAAATACATTTTAAGTGCCTTAAGAAACTGTTAGCTAGTAAAGGCCCTGAGGCCTAGTTTAAAGTTCTTAGCTCCAGAGTAAAGTAACTTAGCTCCAGGCAGCCTTACTTATTTTTTATTATGCTTTTAGAGTTATTATCCTTTTCTGATTTGCCTTTGCTGTAGTGTACAGCACCAGCTGGAACATTGCCCATGGTCACATCATCCCAGGAGCAGCAGCAGGACAAGAAAAATTGACCTTCTACTGTTTTTGCTCTGTTTTTTCCCATTACTGCTGGGGCATTTAATTTGCCTTTGCCAACTGAAAGATCAGCCCTTGGACTAAGAATTCGGAGAATTCAAAGAATTCCATGTTTTGCAGGACATAGAAACACAGCTCTGCACACCTTTCTGCAGCACAGCAGAGGGGGAGAGGCCACCTGAGAGAGCCAACCTTGAGAAGAGAAATCCTCTGACTCCTGTAGGACCCTGAAAATATTTGAGCACATCACAAAAAGTGACCTGAACCCATGTCCCAGAATGGGAGACAGACATTAACCTTGCCTTTTCTTTCTTACAATGAAATATCAATATAGACCTCCAAAAGCCATTTTCTCAAATAAAAGAAAACTTCAAGTGATTAAACATTTGATCTATTTTTTAAACCTATGAAAGTCCCAGGGTTTGTGAATGTCTCCTCAGCTTCAGATCATCTCTTTAAGCTTTTTAATTTTGGATTTTTGACATTATTCAAATAAAGGGAGATTTATTTTTTTTTCTGAGAAAACAGAGCAAAAATAGTAGAAGCTCAATGACGTGTGCTTAGTGTTCTGTGAAAAGCAAACTTGTAAAAATTGCATCTTGTGATAGCTTATTAATTACCCTGCAATTATTATTCAATCCAGTTTATCCAGTTCAGCACTGAAAGGATGGGCTTGCTCCTGATTTTCACTGAGAGCTCAATAAAGGTAAAGCCTGATATTTTCTGGGTCATGCTTTCTGAAAAGATCTTCTAAAGAGAATGTTGGAAAGTCTCAGTACAAGAGCCAGAACCCCATTTACCTTCCACTTCTACAGGGCTGAAAAAAAAAACCCTAAAAAGCACCAGTGGGTTATTTAAAGACCAAAGGAAATAGATCTAAGTAGATACAGGGAACAGGTTAAAATGTCTCTTGATTGTGCCAGGGGAGATTTAGATTGGATATTAGAAAAAAATCTCTTCATGGGAAGGGCTGCCCAGCCCTGGCACAGCTGGAATCACCACCTGTGGAGGGATTTAAAAGCCATGTGGATGTGGCCCTTGGGGACATGGTTTTGTGTGGCAGTGCTGGGGGACCGATTGCACTCAGTGATCCTACAGATATTTCCTACTCTTTCCACCAGGTGTTTGTTTAAGTCTGTAAAGATTCAGGTCAGCTTCAGCCAGTCAGGGCAGGGATATATCTTTGTATATCCCATGAAATTTATTGGGGGCCATGACTACACAGTGTGTTTGTGGGCAGATATGATCCAACACCACCTACCCCAGATTCTCTGCAGTTGTTTTTTCCCTCAGAATTACTCCCACACCAATCTTGGCTACACAGCCTCCAGTTTGCTCAGATCAGGGGAAAGGGAGGCCAGGTAAAATACGGCTCAAATACGTGCAGGCAGAGCCCAGGGAAAGCCTTCTGACAAAACCAACACCCTCTGTGGTCTGAGACCTCCCCAGCTCCTAGCTGGACCCCAGAGCACTGCTGGGATGGGTTTTATAGGGATGCAGTGACATTAACAGCCAGCACTGTACATAACTATGGCATTTTCCTAAGCTGTTACAGATGTAGATGAATAAAATCAAACCTTCTCCTTTGTGGGCACAGGGCTCCCTGAGTGTGAGGCTATTTATTCTAATTTACTGTGCTCTTGGCTGTGTTCATGAGGCTCAGGACACCCAGGGAGAAGGGGCTGCTTTCCTTTAATTTCTCCCAAAGCCTTGGGCTGCAGCAGAAGCTCCCCTGCCTCGCCAAGTGTGCTGCTCCTCATGGCAGCTCATCAGCTGGGAAGGTGTCAACCATGCTACAACCCAGCAGCAAGTTTATAAAGAAATGTAGAGGGAATAAGAAATTAAAAGACCTAATCTGGAAGAAATGTGTGTATTACTCCTGTTACTGAAACACTGGAGGCAGGCCAAAACACAGATGAAAGAATAATATGACCTCCAGAAAATTCTGAAAAACTGTAGAAGCTGGATCTATTTACACTTCCAAAGGTGACCTGCCACTATTTTGACCCTAATATAGAGTGAAATGTGGAAAAAAACGATACTAGAGGATTTTTAAAATAAAGCATATTAAACAAAGACAGGCTGAAAGACTGGAAGCTGAAGCCACATAAATTCAAAGTGGAAAATGGGTGATGACTTTTCCTCGGTAGCAGTCAGTCACTCTAAGAACTTCTCATGCATGGTTTCCCCATCACTAAAAATTTTTAAACAAAAGCGAATGTCTTTCTAAAACATATCCTTTTGTGGGATAATGCAGTATGCCCTGGGTTACTTAGGAAGGCAAATATTCCCTTCTGGCCTTAATCTAGGAATGGTTATGTTCTTGTTCTATAAAGTTACTTGTTCCTATGGAACACGTTTGTTTCCTCCCCACTCGAGGTGATATTTTCAAGACATCAAATGAAACTAGACAAGGTATGTTTGACAAAAATGTGATGTCAGCTTGCAATCTGTGAATCACAGCTGGACCTGCAGGGTCCTTAGCAAGTCAGTCTTGAAACAGAGGTCTTAGAGCACCCTGGGTACACTCCAGGGCTGTGTCACACCCTGGGTGCAGGTGTGCCATCCTGGGCTGCTCTGGAGGGCACAGCCACCACCTTAGGCCCTTTTCCTACTCCTTGTGCTGCCCAGTGATGATGGGGAGGTGATTTTCCCTCACACTACAATTACTGGTGTGTGCCCATCTCATTTGCATGAACAAAACATCACTAATAAATAAATAAATAGGGGCATTTCTTTCCTGCCTTACAGATGCTGTTGCAACAGCTTTGCAGAGAACACCCAGGTGGGCTTTGGCCTCCTGTTGGGTGTCATGCAACAAAGCCTTGCAGGTGTTTCCCACATCTTTGTGGTCACTCCTTTGGAAGCACATCTTGCCCACTGCTTCAAAAAACACAACCTGGCACTGCTGGGTGTTTGCCTTTGCTTTAACTGCCCACCCACACCGAGGCAGAGGGAGTTTTATGCTGTTTTATGGTATTTAGGAAGGCTGTGGGTACAATGTGAGCCTTTGAACAGCGAGGCTCCCCTCCAGAGCAGGAGGCACAGTGAGGAAAGGTGACCCAGGGATGTGGTCACGTTTTTCACATGGACCTCCCTCTCCAGGAGCTCTGCTGTGATGGTTGGCACTGGCTGCTCTCCCACCTGCATCCCCTCAGCCTCCCAGCACACAACTGCACAAACCCCAGCCTGTCTCAGCTAACTGCACTGGGAAAGCTGGGGCAGGTCACCCCAGCATTACACATCTAATTAAGCACCTCATGATACCTAAAATTAAGAGAAATGAAAGCAAATTTCCTAAAACACTTCTGTGGTCACAGACTGTGTAGTTGACAAGTTTGGTGAGGTTTCCTAGCCTATGAGTCTATACTTCCTATAACCTTTTGGAAAAGCTTTGATTTATTTTCATTTTGCTTCTGTAATAATTACCAATACCCCACAAAGCAGTCAAAATAAAAGCAATGGAAGCAGGGTATAGGAAAACAGACCCAAAAACTTCCAGCTTAATGTAGATGGAGGCTGTACACAATTTTCTTCTCAATTTTTGTTGATCAAATTGCTAAGTTGGACTTTCAAAGTATTCTGGAAGTCAGAGGATTATATTAGACAGTGCTAATCTACTTTAATTAAAACTAATTTTAATTTAATATTGATTAATTTTATTATAGAAGCAGCATAAGATTGATTTTTATTTTTTTCTTCAAGATATGGTTTAGACACCACTGGGAGTTGTTTGGATGCTGCTTTCCAAACTCTGGATTTCACTTTTAAATAACATCATGCTGCAAGGCCAGCACTTGCCAAATTGGAGCCCATGCCTTTCAAAGCAGAGCCCAAACCAGACAGGGCCTCACTCACACCTAATTGCTTTTGGAAAATAAACATTTTACTTCATATTTCCAACTCTCTGCCTGACAACATGGTAGGTCCTGTGCTTCTCCTGCATGGAGAGAGATTAAGGAGGACTTGAGAGCCCACCAGAGCCCAGCCACAAATGGGAGGGGGGAGCTGCTACCTGGTGCTGCCTCTTTGCCTAAACCAGGCAATCAGTTTGGCAGAGGATCCCGACTTTAAAACAGCAAGTGGCTCATGCAATAAGCCCAACCTCTGCTGTGAAGCTTAAAATGTTCTTTTTCAGGGAAAAGTTTTGCCCTGGAGGCAGCACCAGTAACTGCAGAGGTACCAGGGTGCTCCTGACCTCCAGCAGTTCTCTGCAGTTTCCATAGCACAGCAACCTGCACATTTACTTCCCTGCTAGAAAATAAAAATCTTTATATTTTTGGTACAATAGATGCCTTGAAGTGAGCATCTTTATAGCCAAACACTCTGTAGAGCACATTCCTGCTATTCTGTGCAGAAATTCTGTGTAATTCCCTTCCAGATGGGTTAATTCTGAGCAGCATTGGGATCTCAGAATGAGCACTTTTAATGCACTGATGTGTTATGCACAGGAGCCCTAAGTTCACTGGAGTTTTTGTGATTCCCAGTATTGTACTAGTGACAATAGAAATTTCAGAAGAGCAGCTCTAAACAGACAAAATCCTTCCAGTCAGAATGGATTGGTCAAGGCAGCTACCACAGACTAATGAGTCTGGCCCACAGTCCTGATATCAGGTTGCTATCTAAATATATTCCCTTAATTACATTATTCATTTGAAAGACAAAATTCTTATGTATTTTAGTATTTTGCATCTCCTCAGATGATATCCTGCTTAATTTTTCTTAATAAATTCCACCCCCTCCAAAAAAAAAAAGAATGCATGTTGATAGATTAATGAACAACTATTAATGAATAACTATTAACTAATAACTATTTTCCATTCTCTCTTGTTCATCTTTTCCCCCTGGATACCTTGGTCTTCATACCACAGGTACTCAAACAGCTTTCATCTTTCTTACATTTTCATTTCTTTTTACCTCAGGCATAGTAGGTGTTTTAATGATAAGATACACTGACCTGGCTCCTTATTTACAAGTCTGAAAAATATATTTTCACCCATAAAGCACAGGTCAACTGCATTTGAAATAATTGCCCTTAAACAATCCCAGCATAATCTATTTTGTTTTGCATCCCTGCTAATGAAATTCTGGATGGAAAGGGAGAAGTGCTGAGCTAGGAACAGGAGATCTGTACTGGAGAAAGTGGGAGATGGAAAAGGAATAAAGCAAAAATGTAGGAAAATAAAACTAAAATTTGCAGTAAAAATACAGTAGAGGGGGGAAATACAAGAAACTTCTTCAATATATTAAAATATATCAAAATATTTCTATAAAAACATACAGAGCCACTGGATGGTTCATAAGTTGGCATCTATGTTCAAATAGTGGTAAAAACTGTATTATTTAAATAATGGAGAAACTATATTTTCTAATACTAATGTAAATATCCCAGATGGAACTTCATGTTCAGTCCTGAGAAACTCTGACTATGGTTATATAGATAAAAAGAACAACAAAACTGAAATGTGGGTTTGTGTTTATCACTACTAGAGAGTAACATCATTTGGAAGTTGTTAGCTTGAAATAAATTTATTCCATGTAATGTCACCCCAGAGAACTTTGTTCTTTTTAAATTTAGCTTGAATTTCACTGAAGCCTTTGATATAGACAACAGATTTGGCTCTCAAATGTTAAACTCAAAAGTGAAATACTTTCAAAATAAGTTTTTGAAACAGTTGGGATAGAAGAAAATGACCTGTACTCAGATAGTATAAAACTGAAAGAATTTAGACAACATTTTAAATAGCTTCTCTGCTTGTCTGTCACATAATGAGCACAAATCTGCCATTTTCCAGTCTCCTAAACCAAGAGAGCATGAGAGCAGCCCCTGCACGAGACCAAATAGAATTGCTTTCAGAGATAGAATCCGTTCCCTTTTCCCAGAGTGGTTTAAATTTGCTCTCTCTACAGCATTACTGCCTGATAAATAATGTCATCATTGAAAACCAAATAATTAATAAACCCAAGCCCTCTGGTCTTTCAAAGCCCTTTAACTTCCTGAATACATTTCCCACTAAGTCCTCTGCAGAATGATGCTGCACTTTTGTTTAATTGGAATTAGAGCAACACTTTGCATGTTCCCCATTTCCCAGCTTCAGGAAAGCACTGGCAGGACCTGCAGCCTCTCACCCTCCCACAAGCTCTGCCCTCCCCTGCAAATTCTTGCTGCTGTCTTGTCTTCAGGGAAAGCCTTAGAAGTGCAGGCTTATCTCAGTGATTTAAACCCAGCTACCTAAGGATGTGCTGGATTTCCTCTGCTGCAGCCCCAGCCAGGAGCTGATGGATATCTCAGGCTCAGACACACAGAGGTGCCTGATGCAGAAATTACAGGGTCACACTCCCAGACCTGCCTTGTGTGGGAGGTCAGGCAAGGTGAGCTGGCACTTCAAACCAGTGCATCTGCTCTGTAAATCTCAAAGATGTCTGCAGAACTGTGACAGGCACAGGGAATTAAATGGAAAGCACTTACTTTTTCTTTTAGGTCTGAGCTGTAACCCAAGGCTTTGCCTTTCCACCACATCATTTTGAAAGGAAATTGATTTCCCTGCTCACTAGTTTAACTGAAATTATTTAAAGCAATTTTTCAGCTACCACTTAGTTGAGCATAAAAACTTTCTTAAGGCCAAAGCTCTCTCATTTCAACACTTCCCTCCAAAAGGAGTTCCACCTGAAACAAAATTAATTTCCCTACCTTTCAACTCAGGACTCTCTATTTAGCTTTAATTATAACTCTAGGGAAGAGGATTTCCCTCTCCTTTTTATTCATATTTCCTGTACCCTGCTTCTTATGTCCCAGTATCTTCTGAGCACCAGGCAAGAGCAGCCTGTGCCACATTTAACTTCTGTAAAAGATTCTGTGGAGGAAGAGAAGGCACAGAGGGGGCTGGGCATTGCTGTGGGATAATTTCTGGGCTTAGAGAAGTTCAAAAAGAGAAGGAAACAACTCTCCAAAACAAGTCTCCAGCTTTGGAACACAACAAGCCAAGGAAGTGCCAGGTTATCACGACATGGAAACAGCTGAGAAGTAAAGAACTGACACTTGCAGAATGGAGAAAAGGGATCATTCCAAACAGTGCTGGGGGAAAACTGAGTCCTGTAACTCCAAACAGGAATGGGAGCAGGCTGGTTACCTGCAAAAACACAGCTTGGAGAGCTGAGCCAGCCTCGGTGGGGCGGCACAGCTGCCCAGATTGCTGAGCACTTTAATGAGCATGTTTTCTTTAGTGTTTATTTGCACAGAGTCTGACTGATCTCATGTCCCAAGAATGAAACCCTGGCATGGAAGTGCCATATCTGCCAGTTAATGTCAACAGTTGATGTGCATAGTGCAAACAGGATTTCATGTTGTGGTAAAAGTTCAGTTACTATTTGCTTTAATTCTGTTTTCTTTGTGTCAGATATATTAAGATTAAAAAGTAAAAGAATTTCGTTTTTGCTTAAAAAAAAGGACAAAAAATACCCTAATAATCCTTATTGTACATGCTGAAGAAAAATGTTATGATAGCTACCATAGATATTTATCATAGATATCTTATGATATCTATGATATAATATGATATATTATGATAAATATTATATATAATATATTATATATGATTATTATATATTATTTATTATGATATATTATTTTATATATTACATTATTGCGCAATATATTATATATTATATATTATATATTATA
>WBNQ01081415.1:0-12343 GCA_013401375.1 Spizella passerina
TGATACTCTTATTGTGCACAGACTCATTAGATGCAAAACATCCTGCCAGTCAACTTCCCCGTGCTCCTTCACAGCTGTCACCGCGGCAGCCCGGCCCTGCTGGCAGGTGACGCTGACAGACAGGAGGACTGGAATCAACACACCCCGAGCAGATTCCCATCGGCACGCCGCTCATCCGAGTAAAGTGCCTGAGCAGGAAAACCTTCCCTGCTCCTTCCTGCCCAGGGTGCGCCGCTCTGTGCTGTGGTCATGGATGTGCAGGTGGCAGGTGAGACCAGGGCTCACCGCCCAGTGCAGCTCCTCATGCTCAGACCAACTTTTCAAGGAATTGTGGCTGCAGTATTCATTTTTCCAGCACTTGTTTACCCAAGCAATTATAAGATAAGATGATTGCCTTTCATTTGCGTCCGCCAGCCTTCTGTTTTCTTTGTCATTATCAGAAAAACAACTGATTGCCCATCAATACAAACAAAATGTTCACGCTAAGCTGCCGTGCTCCCTACAAAATTCTGGGAGGAGAAGCACTGGAAGGAATACAATAGGAAACTTCAATCAGGGAACATTTTGTAAGGAACAGATAAAGGACAATCTTCAGCTGATACCACAGGTGTGGTGCCACTACAAAGTTGTAGGGGAAATTTATTCAAGTCACAGATTTTATTGAGAGGAACGACAACAGCAAACGGCTTAACAACAGCCAAGTGAGGATAATGAGAGACACAATGTTGGGTTAATTTATTCTACAGTGAATTAGCCAGGTACCAAGGTTCCCCTCTGCTCCCCAAATCGGTGGCGTTGACTCAGCAAGCACTGCTGAGGTTTTGTTATTTTTGTTAATGGCTCCTGGGCCGCTGTTCCCTGTCCTCAGCCCTGTGGCTGCCCTGCTAACGGAGCTGATGTGCGGCAACGGGACACGGCGGAGCAAAACCCGCCTCGTGCTAATCCCGTTTAATTCCCGGCCGTTTAATTCCATTTTGGTGCCGTCAAACGGGCACAAATTAACAGTGTTTGCTTATGCCACGGGCAGAGCAAGGGGACGGCGGCTCTTTTGCCTTGTGTTGGTCTCAGAAATCACATGGAGACATTTCTCAGCAAGGGAAATATCCCCTCAGAGGGCACAGAGCAGCCGTGCCCTGAATCGCTCCTGTTGTTGCCAAATGCAGGATGAGTCAAAATTGTCTGAAGTCAGGATGTTCTTTAATGTAAGATCTTTGTATATTTTCATGCAGACACCTCATTAGTGCATCCCTTCCTCAAGGACACCCTCGAACCAGCAAGTTTTCAGGATGTAGTAAATCAAGATGTTGGTGCCTGTGTGTGCATTCCTAACTTGGCAAAACACCCAAATTCCACATATCCTATAGCTGAACAGTGTTTGTTGTAACACTGAAACTCACACCTCCAGCTCAAAAAGAGAAGAGGTGCAGACCCTTCCTTTGAGCAGGTGGAAGAGTTGGCTGGGGATACGTAACTCATGTGGAAATTACTGATGGATCCTAAAAGAGGGGCTGTACTGGGGAAGTTGCCAACTGTGGATTTCTAAGTAACAGTGGTTGTGCTGGATTTAGAGAATATATTGAGCATGCGCTTCGCACAGCGCTGAAATAAATCATCGATGTCTCTCTTAATTATTGACTTGTTGGGCAACACTGCCTTGTGTGCGCAGCTTAAAGCACCTGTCACCGTGATTTTTTAAGATTTTCTAAGCCTTCTGATGTTTACATTTTCATAACAAACTTTCTCACACACTTTCTGTAAATAACTTATTGGTTTGCATTCTTTTATGGAATGGGGAAAAAATTTCATGGACTGTTGGTTTGTCCAGTGTCATTGGAAAGGTGGCGCTTTCACCCTCCAATCCACTGCCACTTTTGAATACCTAGAAATGCTAGAGTCAAAAAATAAACTTCCCTTTTTTCACTTTGAGAACAGCAGTGTCTGTGCATTGTGTTCTTACGTGTCCTATAGTGACAACCCACAGCATCACCCCAAGCTTGTTTTTTAACAAGGTGCTAAGGGAAGGTGAGTCTTCTATTAAACTGTTCGTTTATGGCGATTTTTGAGCAGTTGTCACACTGCGTGTCTTGGCTGAGCGTGAGGGCAGCACTGGGGCTGTTTCAGGAGTCAGGCTTCCCTTTTCTTCCTGGACATCACTTTTGTGCCCTCTGGCTTTATTTTCCCCTCTGAGTGTCCCTTTAGTGCCCCAGGAGCTGCCCAGACACGTTTTACGGGGCGCTGTCCCCTCACTCTCCCGGCCTCCCCTCAGGCCGCCATTGCGCCGCCCTCAGCCCGCACCCAAGATGGCGCCGCCGCCTTCTCGCGCACGCGCGGCCCGGCCCCGCCTCCCTCCCTCCGTTCCCGGCGTGCCCCGCGCCGCCCCCCGACCCCGGAAGTGCCGCCGGCGCCGCGGGTCCCGCTCGGCGCTGCCCGTCCCGCTCCCGCCATGGGAGTCCCGGCCTTCTTCCGCTGGCTCAGCCGCAAGTACCCCTCCATCATTGTCAACTGCGTCGAGGAGAAGGTGAGCCGGCCGCCCGGCACCGCGCGGGCCTGCCGGTGGCCGGCCCGCGGCTCTGCGGGTCGGGGCCGGTGGGGCCGCACCGGTGCTGAGCCCCCGTGCTGAGCTCCCGGTGCTGGAAATGCCTCGGGGCATTTCCAAGGCGGGTCGGTGGGTTGGGGCTTTGTTTGGGTTTGGTTCGGGTGTTGTTTATGATTGGGGGATGTTTGGAAGTTTTTTTGGGGGTTTTGGAGTTTTTCCCGGATTTTTGATCCCGGTGGAAGCGGCCGCTGTGCGGGGGGAGTTATCCCCGCGCCCCGGTCAGTGCCGGGGGTGCGGGTGAGCGATCCCGGCGGGAACGGGCACGTGGGGGAAGCGGGAATGGGCGCCGGAGCAGGGAATCCAGCTTCTCCTCCGATTCCCCCTGCTCCGGCCGCTTCCCGAGAATTCCTTCCCTGGAATTCCAGCCCTTCCCGACCTCCTCGGCTCTGCCCCTGTGTGATTCCGACCCGGAAAAGTAAGATTTGAGGCGCTGGTGAAATTTGAGAAGGGAGCAGTGGGAGCGCTCTTTGGTGTTCCTTGAATGTTTTTCGCAGTCCCTGCTTTTCCACAAGTGTTTTTTTGGGTGGGAATTAGAAACCTCAGCAAGCTTCGGGACTTGCTGGGAACACGAGTGCAGCTACCAAGCCTCTGCTTGTGCTTTAGCCTAGAGCAGCCTCAGCGGGTTTTGTGTCATTGCTGGTGTTTTCTAGTTCGGGATAAACTCGTGAACTAGAACTCTGGTTCACGATAATCTCCTGGCCAAACACGGAGCTGATTATTCCAAAGACACCCTCTAAAATCTGGCTTTCCATGGCAGCAGCAGGAGGTTTCAGTGAAGGCTCTGACACAGGATTCCACAGGTGCTTTCCAGGCAGTATTGCAGATGAAATGATGTTTGTTTATGTGGTTTTTTTTGGGCTGGTTCCTTCAGGCACATCCCTGCAGGCACGAGGGTGTTGTGCCGTCCTATGGGACACGGTGGGAGGGACAGGGAGGATGGAGGGATCTCCCTTCAGTGGCACCGTGGTGGATTTACTGTGCCCTGAGCGTGGCAAGTTCTCCTCCTCAGGGTTAATTCAAGCATTTTTGAGCAGGCAAACACTGGAGTTCTTGCTTCCCAAGCTGCTTTTCCCATAATAATTTGTGTTCTGTTTTGTTAGATTGTACTGGCTGCAGTCTGCTGGTTTGGAAAGCTCAGGGCATGTGCTGGGGCTTCTGCCTCTCTGCTCCTCCTCCCAAGGTGTGCTCACTTTGGGGAAGCACCTGGAAGGGGATAAAGTGTAGGAGGACAGTGGGGGAGATCAGGGAAAAGAGAGTGAAGTGTTGGAATTCCGTGTTGGGGCTGCAGGTGTGCCCTGCCTGCAGCAGGATGTTCAGCTCTGGGCTTTTCCAGGGTGGTTTTGTGTTGCAGGTTCGGGCAGTGAAGCACAGGTTTGGTTAAAATTGTAAGCCGCTGCTGTGGTTTTATTGCAGCTGTGATTTCAGGCCCTCTCAGCAAGGTGGGAAGTTTATTTTACCTGTCGCTGCGAGAAGTGAATTTTTAATGGGGGATAATTAAGATCTAAGAATCTGTCTGGGAATTTTTATGGAATAAAAGGGGGGTTGTGGGTTTAACAGGTTCCTTTAATGCTGAGCTCCAGCAGCACTGGCTCTTCTGGGCTCTGCACATGCAGATGTGACCTCTCCTGAGGATCTGGGAACCCTCAGTTTAGGGGCTGTCCTAAATAACCCTTTAAGATCAAAAAGCAGCCACAATTTAAACAGCAATTACATCTGTAACAGTTTGGAGCCGTTGTCTCCAAGAGCAGATTTGTCTTTTTCAGCACATTTGTCAATGTTAGATTAATCTCTGTGCAATTAAAGCTGCTCTCACATTTAGGCAAAACAAAGGTTTGCATAGCCCTGGTTTTGCTGATGGTATGTCTCTTTTTTCAGTCTTCAGTAACTGAGCTTGTACCAGCCAAATTATTTATTAAAATCAGTGGAAAGACACAACAAATTCCTTGAGTTGGATTTGCCATAAGTGGCAGCTCTTGCTGTCCTCATCCACGTTCTTTGTTCCAACTCAAGAGCATGTTGCAATTACAGCCAGGACAGCACATGGATAAATCACATTCATTAACATTTTTTTATATTCAAATCTGGTCATAAATCTGAGAGTGGACTAGGACAGCAGGGAGAAGCTGTAGTTTGTCTTCCTGTCGATGAATTTAAGCTTCTCTCACGATGTAATCAGCTCCGTGTGTGTTTTAGGATTGCTGTAAATCTCTCTAATCAGAAATGTTGTATCTCCCGGTAGCTTGTCTCTTTGAAATATTGAAAAGTTGATCCTTGTTCTCTTACCTTGCTAGATTAATCAGATTTAAGAAAAAGAAATAATCTTCTTCTTAAGCTGAGCAGGAAGAATGAGAGGAAGATCTTGAAGATAATAAAAAAATCCAGGAGAGAATATTCTTAATCAAATGGATAGGAATTAATAAAGCTGCAGCTAAAGTATCATGTTTGAAGATCTGTTTTGAATGGTTTCAAAAGAGGCTGGAGATGAGAAGTGAACAGTTTAGTTATATCACAAGAGATATCGCTGCCACACACTTCAGCCTCCCTTCCACACGGCTGCTGCATGAGAACCCCAGTGGGCCTGTGAAGGGGGGCTCCTTTTCTGCCTCACAGAGCTGGGATTCCTTCTGAATCCATTGGGCTCTGATCCCACAGGGCTGGGGATCAAGGAGAATCCAGGGGGGTAGCCCAGAGGAAGGTACAATGTTTGCACTGACACTTAGTTTCTGCTAACACCACCTTCATTTGAGTGTGTGTGTGTGTGTCTGGAGAGCTCACTGAAGGAGGCAAACAGCGGTGCTTGGGGGTGGCACCTCTCAGGATAACTGTGCCCAACCTAAATACTACATCAAATCTTGAGAAATGAATGGAATGAAACTTGGGTTTCGTTTTGGGGGTAAGAAGTCAGCAAGGACTCTGCTGCTGCTTTAAGCAGGAAAGTTGTCCAAAGTTAACAGCGTAATCTGTAAGTTTTGGGATTTTTTCCTCTCTGAATCTCCATCAGAGATTTGGGGAACTCACTCAGTGAGTGGCAGTCTGCAGACAGGAGTTTGGGAAGGGCTTGTTGTTGGCTCAGCAGCAGCTGCTGAGCTCCATGTCATGGGAGACCCAGCAGTATCCCAGTTTTCCCCATCCCAGGCACTCCTGTGACTGTAGCTTTCACCTCAAAACATGCTATTCACTTTATTTATTTTTAAACTTGGCTTTATGCCCAGCTGTTCAAGAGCACACTTTGTTCCACCTTTGAGTGTGTTATAACCCATTCCAGCCAGAATTCCTCTGAAAATCATCAGGCTTTTCCTTGCTCAGGTCCTGTCTCTTCCACACTCTTGGGTTTTAATCCACGTGTGTTATGCCTGTGGCTGATGGAAGGGAGAATCAGTGTTGCTGATTGCCCTTTGATTAAACTAACCACAAAGCCAAACCACAGGCCCAACAACAACAAAGGCCCAAACAAAACAAACCTGAAATTATGGTGAGGAAACGAAGGTGACCGTGGTTGTTGAGGATGTTGAAGAATCCACTGCTGGAGCAGTCCAGACACACAGGTGGCTCTAGGTGATTTAGGATGAAGAAATAATATGAGAACTTCTTGTCAGGAGAAAAAAACAGCTCTTCCATAACCCACCATTGTGTTTTCTGGTTAAAAGCAGCTGTAGAAAGAAGTGCTGTTTAATAGTGAAAAGTGCAGTTGCAGGTAGTGTGGATACTTATTACTGGCACTTGATTTTAATAGTAATAATTACTTATTACTTAGTGTGGGTACTCTTTTCTTCTGCTGCCATTAAAACCAAACCAGACTTTGATGAATTCTGTGCATTAATAGCTGCAATCCTTGTCCCCACTGCATCCCCAGGCCAAGGAGTGCAATGGTGTCAAGGTCCCCATTGACACAAGCAAGCCCAACCCCAACGAGGTGGAGTTCGACAACCTCTACCTGGACATGAATGGCATCATTCACCCCTGCACACACCCAGAGGACAAGTAAGGCTCTTTGTTTGGCTCTTTGCAGGTGCCATATCTCTCTCACAGCATTTCAGGTGTTAAATTGGATGCTCTGTGTTTTAGGCCAGCGCCCAAAAATGAAGATGAGATGATGGTGGCGATTTTTGAGTATATCGACAGGATCTTCAACATTGTGAGACCAAGGAGACTCCTTTACATGGCCATAGATGGAGTGGTGAGTATTGACACACTGGGTTTCCAGCTGGAAAATCCTCATCTCCTCTCAGTACTCAAAATCATGGAATGGTTCTGGAAGGGACCTTAAAGATCTCCTGCTTCCCCATGGTCAGGGACATCTTCACTAGCACAGGTTGCTCCATCCAACCTGGCCATTAGTAAGTCTGATGAGAGGTCAACTCTTTGTAATAACTTGTGACCCAAAGCAGCTCTCAGGGTAGGAGAGCGAGAGAGAGAGATTGTTTAGATGCTAAAAGTGACCCAAGCTCTCCTGTACTTTTTTTAGGCCCCACGTGCCAAAATGAATCAACAGCGGTCCAGGAGATTCAGAGCCTCAAAGGAGGGCATGGAAGCTGCTGAGGAGAAGCAAAAAATCCGACAAGAAATTCTGGCCAAAGGTAGGGCAGTGGCCTTATCAGAGGTTTTTCCTTGAGAATCACCTTGTTTGATCACCTCAGTAAGGTTTGGAGAAAGCTGTGTGTGCATTGCTGGGAGAAGGGGAGAACAAGCCTGGAGAAGGCTGGATCTGTGTTTTCCAAAGTTAAGAACTGAGACAAAACAAAATGTCATCTTTTCTTCTTCAGTCTCCTGCCTGAAATGAGTTTGTGTTGAGTGCTCTTAATTCCTTTTGAAAATAAATTGAACAGAAGAGCAGGGATAAATGCAGTGAGAAACAACCAAAACCCTTCTGGAAGGAAGTACACGTTTGTAGGGCTTGATGAAAGGAGGATTGAGGCTTAAAAGCAGGGATCAGATGGAAATACTCCTCTACAGGGATAATAAGCTGCCAGCAAGGGGAGTTACTTGACAGTGGAAACTCTAAATTCAATAAGGAAACAAAAGTCAGAGCAACTTTGAGGGTGGTGGTGACACAGCTGGAGTGAGAGGGGAGTGTTTGCTGCTGGCTGGGCTTTGAAATCTCTTTGCTGAAGTAGCAACGTTTGTAAATATGGCAGCACCTTGTAGGATGGAGGTACTGCAATGGTAAGAGGTGGTTTGGTTTGGTTTGGTTTTGTGGGAATTGTATTAAACAATCTGGTTTCAATGAATTAATTATTCCCAGGGGAGCTGTCTGGGTTTTGCCATGCAGAAATGCTGGCAGTGTTCCATCTGGATGTAACTCTGCTCTCTGTTGCTCCAGGTGGCTTTCTGCCTCCGGAGGAGGTGAAGGAGAGGTTTGACAGCAACTGTATCACCCCGGTGAGTGGCCTGGCCCTGTACCCAGCAATTGCCAGGGGCTGAATGTTGGTTTAATTCCTTTCCTTCCAACCCTCTGCAGGGAACTGAGTTTATGGACAATCTCGCTAAATGCCTGCGCTATTACATCGCCGACCGCTTGAACAGCGACCCGGGCTGGAAGAACCTGACAGTGAGTTTCCCACTTTGACACTTGAGGGAGATGAAGGGGATGTTTGGGCTGGGCTGAGATCCAATTGAAGAGTAGAAATTTAACAGATTTGTCTCTTGGCCTGGCTGTGAGCTGTTATTAACAGCAGGCCAACACACACATCCCTCTGAGGCTTCAGAGATCCATTCCGTGCTGATAACTCCATCTCCCAGCACCATTTGCTGTGATTTCATTGAAGGACAAGGAGCAGCTTTGCTGCTGGAAGCCACAATTTCACATAATGGGGAGACAGGGCTTTAGGAATACTTTTTCTGCTTTTGTGGGAAGTGTCAAGATACATTGTAGTTGTATCTTTTGCACTGTTTCTTTTTTGTAATTGCTTCCTCAGCCAGGCTCAATTTCTCTCTTCCTCTAATGGCAGGCAGTGAAAATAAGAAGTGCCAGCTTTCTTGCCTTTCTGGGCTGGGTGATTCTCCCCTGGTCTTGCCCAGCCACTCCACTCCTCCATTTCTGCCCTGTGTGTGCTGCACACAAGGGGCAGTGCAGACAGGAAATGCAGCTGCCTGTGCTGTGTGCCACGAGCTGACTGTTCAAGTGCTCTAATTAGAGGGCAGTTGGCTCTGCTTGATTCCCCCATCAGACGGGGGTTTTATAAACACTAATTCTCGTCAGGGTGAGGAGGGGGTGATGAGATCATGTTTCAGTGCATCAATGAGCTGAATCTGGGAGTTCTCTAGTGCCCATTTCATTGCCCTGATAATTTATTGGACACATCAAACGTGACGTGGTAGTTTCAGTGGAATTTGAAGCAGTGTCAGCTTCAACCTGGAACTGACAGAGCAAAGTGAAAGTCTCTTCACTTGCTCCTTGCTTGTAAATAATTTCATCTTAAATCACAATATTTTAGCTCAAACCACAAGTTAGAATTTCAAGTATTCATAAGTCAGATGTTGTGTTCAGTATATAAGTTACTGGTTTTTTTCCTGTGGCAGTATTAATTGTTGCCATTATTTCAATTCTTTTCAGGTTATTTTGTCAGATGCCAGTGCTCCTGGTGAAGGGGAGCATAAAATCATGGATTACATCAGGAGACAAAGAGGTAAAATTCCAATTATTGTGGACATTTTAAGTTAAGCTCAGTAATAACTTACTTAGCAAGGTAAGCAATAACTTACTTACTTACTTACTTACTTTTGACTTTGACAAAACATAATTTTCTTTTGTGCAGCTCAACCCAACCACGACCCAAACACTCACCACTGTCTGTGTGGGGCTGATGGTGAGTTCTCTCTTGCTTGTGTTTCCGGGGTAATCACATCAATATCTTGCTTGAAGCAGAATCCACTTTGCTTCTAAACATTAAAAAAAAAAAAAACAAAACAAAACCAAAACTCGATTATGTTTATCCTTAATCACATTTTATTTTTCTCCCTTGCTTGATAGCTGATCTGATCATGCTTGGCTTAGCTACACACGAACCAAACTTCACCATCATTAGGGAAGAGTTCAAACCAAACAAACCCAAGCCTTGTGCTCTCTGTAACCAGATGGGTCATGAGGTTAAGGATTGCCAAGGCCTGCCCAGAGAGAAACAAGGAAAGGTAAGAATTTTGCTCTTTCTAGGATTTTTTTAATCTGTAGTATATAAAGAGATTCTCAATTTGTTCTTGCTGTAGATTTTAGCTGAAGCATGGTGCAAATTGTTGCTGGGAATCCCTAGCTTTCCTCTTGGAAGTAAAAATACAAAAGTGTCATGCCAAACCTGATATCCCCACTTGTGGTGTTTTGTTGTTTGGGGCTTTTCCCACTGCATGAGAACAAACAATCACTAACTGAACAGATGTGCAAAGCAGCACAATACACACTTTGGCACAAGGGCTTGGGAGCCTTTTTGGATCCCTCTCAACTCCTCTTGAGGCAAGCCTTGCAAGTAGGGCTGGAGAAGCTGTGGAATGCCCTTGGATGTGACGTGAGTCCCCTCTGGTTTTTCAGCACGATCAGTTTGCCGACACCATGCCGGTCTCAGAGCAGGAGTTCATCTTCATCCGCCTGTGTGTCCTGCGAGAGGTGAGGTGCTAAAAATTCCATCCAAAACTATAAATCCCTATGAATTCCAACCAAAACTATAAATCCCTGGAGGTTCCATCCAAACCCCTGCAGTGTTCTCTGAGCTCCTGTTGCTTGTGTGTGTGTTGCAGTACTTGGAGAGAGAGCTCACCATGGCTAGCTTGCCTTTCACTTTTGATTTTGAAAGGAGCGTTGATGACTGGGTCTTCATGTGCTTCTTTGTGGGGAATGATTTCCTCCCTCACCTGCCATCTCTGGAGATCAGGTAGATGAGAATCTGTGTTCTTTTCCTGCAAGAACAGCTCCTGTGCTTTTCCCTACCAGGAGTCTCACCCTGTGCTTTGTGTTTAGGGAGGGAGCAATCGATCGCTTGGTGAACATCTATAAAAACGTGGTGCACAAAACCGGGGTGAGTTTTTTCCTTTTCCTTTAAAAATATCTGGGTCTTTGCCACAAAACAGGCTTGTTTTTCAACTCTATTATTCTCTGACCTGCAGGGCTACCTGACTGAAAGTGGGTTTGTGAACCTGCAGCGGGTCCAGATGATCATGCTGGCTGTTGGGGAAGTTGAAGACAGCATTTTCAAAAAGAGGAAAGATGATGATGTAATTTCTTTGTTGTTGTTCTGACATTCTTGAAGTTAGATTTTAATCACTTACTATTAGCCAGAGACAATCCTTTAAGAGAATAAGAAAAATAGCCAGAATTTGTATTTTCATTGTTATAATCTCTGGTGAATACTTCGACACTGCTGTCACTCAAATAAGGCTGCAGCTAAATTTAGTAGATCATTTAAATCCTTACCAAAATTTTGGAGCTTTGGGTTCCCAGCTGTTTTTTTTTCGCCATAGATTTTCAGGGTAAGGTAGAAAATTCCATCCCTTTCTGTTGGATTTACAGACACAGGAATTGACCCATGTCTTATTCAGAACACTCCCTAAAAACCTCATGGCATGGTCAGTTGAGGATTATAATGAAATCATTTGCCAAGGAGTCTGTGTCCATGACTGACTTTATTTCCCTTTGTTCTTCATTTAGGATAACTTTAAAAGACGACAAAAAGAAAAAAGGAAGAGATTGAAGGTAAGTGAATTCCTTACCCAATGCAGAAACTAGCAAGAATTTGAATGTCTACTTTAGTTTTTGAATGTTGGAACTGCAGGTGTAATCATGGTGTTTTCTGCCTTGTATGTAACTACTTCAAAGTTTAAAAAAATTAAGTTAGGTTGATTTTTTTTTTCTATTCCATATTAAAAAAATGTGTCTTTGTACATTTGTTTCCCCATAATGTTAATCTGAAAATTGTGAGAGAGCATCATCCCAGTGCTGGGGAGATCACACAGCTCTTTCAGCAGCCTTGTCTGTGTTTATCTTGCAGAGGGATCAGCCTTCCTTTATTCCTGGTGGTCAGTTTTCCCCTCAAGCCCTGGGAAATCGATCCAGCCCTCAGGCAATCTGTAACCCTCGACAAGCTGCCTTTGAGATGAGGATGCACGACAGGCAGAACTCGGTGAGTGGATGTTCAGAGGCATTTGCACAGAGAAAGGAAGGAATTACAGCCTGTGTTGCTCCTTTTTGTCTGTTCTGTCCAGTTTTCTTGAAAAGCTGGCACCTCAAACATGATTCTTCAAGGAAGTGGCTTTTAATAAGTGATTTTTCTAAGCATGCTTGAATGAAATTGTCTTCTTTATTTCTGCTTGGAATGATGCTTTTCCCTGGGGAAGGGAGAAACTTGGATGAAGTTTTGGGCAAGGTATTAGTGAGGGAAAACTGGAAAGAAGTGCTCTGTTAGAAGTCCTGTTAGCTTTAAATAACAATTATGACAAATATTTTCTTTCTTGGTATAAATCTTCATCCAAACAGTGAACAGATTAAAAGTTCTTTTTCATCACAGAGATGTGTGTTCTGTCTCTGAAGTCTAAATACAATGTGCTTTTTCAAGGTTTAATTTCTGTTGCTCTTCCTTTTAATCTCAAAACTTTTTTGCACGTGAGTTAACACAAATTAGTTCCTTTATGGAATGGGAGACATTTCTTTTAGGTTCTAAAATTAAAGTAGATAAATTTGAGAGGAGTTTAAGAGTCCATCTGTGAGGGAGCTCAGAGTATTTCTGGCAGTTCTGAGTTGGAAGCACCTTTTTATCACTAGTGCCA
>WBNQ01081415.1:12848-25244 GCA_013401375.1 Spizella passerina
GCCACAAAACAGGCTTGTTTTTCAACTCTATTATTCTCTGACCTGCAGGGCTACCTGACTGAAAGTGGGTTTGTGAACCTGCAGCGGGTCCAGATGATCATGCTGGCTGTTGGGGAAGTTGAAGACAGCATTTTCAAAAAGAGGAAAGATGATGATGTAATTTCTTTGTTGTTGTTCTGACATTCTTGAAGTTAGATTTTAATCACTTACTATTAGCCAGAGACACTCCTTTAAGAGAATAAGAAAAATAGCCAGAATTTGTATTTTCATTGTTATAATCTCTGGTGAATACTTCGACACTGCTGTCACTCAAATAAGGCTGCAGCTAAATTTAGTAGATCATTTAAATCCTTACCAAAATTTTGGAGCTTTGGGTTCCCAGCTGTTTTTTTTTCGCCATAGATTTTCAGGGTAAGGTAGAAAATTCCATCCCTTTCTGTTGGATTTACAGACACAGGAATTGACCCATGTCTTATTCAGAACACTCCCTAAAAACCTCATGGCATGGTCAGTTGAGGATTATAATGAAATCATTTGCCAAGGAGTCTGTGTCCATGACTGACTTTATTTCCCTTTGTTCTTCATTTAGGATAACTTTAAAAGACGACAAAAAGAAAAAAGGAAGAGATTGAAGGTAAGTGAATTCCTTACCCAATGCAGAAACTAGCAAGAATTTGAATGTCTACTTTAGTTTTTGAATGTTGGAACTGCAGGTGTAATCATGGTGTTTTCTGCCTTGTATGTAACTACTTCAAAGTTTAAAAAAATTAAGTTAGGTTGATTTTTTTTTTTCTATTCCATATTAAAAAAATGTGTCTTTGTACATTTGTTTCCCCATAATGTTAATCTGAAAATTGTGAGAGAGCATCATCCCAGTGCTGGGGAGATCACACAGCTCTTTCAGCAGCCTTGTCTGTGTTTATCTTGCAGAGGGATCAGCCTTCCTTTATTCCTGGTGGTCAGTTTTCCCCTCAAGCCCTGGGAAATCGATCCAGCCCTCAGGCAATCTGTAACCCTCGACAAGCTGCCTTTGAGATGAGGATGCACGACAGGCAGAACTCGGTGAGTGGATGTTCAGAGGCATTTGCACAGAGAAAGGAAGGAATTACAGCCTGTGTTGCTCCTTTTTGTCTGTTCTGTCCAGTTTTCTTGAAAAGCTGGCACCTCAAACATGATTCTTCAAGGAAGTGGCTTTTAATAAGTGATTTTTCTAAGCATGCTTGAATGAAATTGTCTTCTTTATTTCTGCTTGGAATGATGCTTTTCCCTGGGGAAGGGAGAAACTTGGATGAAGTTTTGGGCAAGGTATTAGTGAGGGAAAACTGGAAAGAAGTGCTCTGTTAGAAGTCCTGTTAGCTTTAAATAACAATTATGACAAATATTTTCTTTCTTGGTATAAATCTTCATCCAAACAGTGAACAGATTAAAAGTTCTTTTTCATCACAGAGATGTGTGTTCTGTCTCTGAAGTCTAAATACAATGTGCTTTTTCAAGGTTTAATTTCTGTTGCTCTTCCTTTTAATCTCAAAACTTTTTTGCACGTGAGTTAACACAAATTAGTTCCTTTATGGAATGGGAGACATTTCTTTTAGGTTCTAAAATTAAAGTAGATAAATTTGAGAGGAGTTTAAGAGTCCATCTGTGAGGGAGCTCAGAGTATTTCTGGCAGTTCTGAGTTGGAAGCACCTTTTTATCACTAGTGCCACAAAAGGAAGTTGCAGCAGAAGCTACAGTGGTGTTCCAAAATTGGACTGTATTCAGAATATGAATTTATTAAAAAAATGCCACTGTGTTTATTGCACTTGTTTCTTTCTCAAAGCCAGTGACATCTTTGCTTCTGTGCATCAATGCCTGCCTTTTAACAGGGATATGTTTTTCCCTTTTGCCCCTTGACTATGATGGGTTGTGCAGCCTTTGCCTGGAGTTTTTTTGGAACTGAAGAGAAGGCTTGTGATTATCACAGATCTGTTAATTTTAACTTCATTTTTATAACCTAATAAATCTTCCTCTTTCTCCCCTCACCAACCTTCCCCTGTTTATCTCTAATAATTCTGACCCTAGACGAGTTCAGCATCTCCCAACACCAGCCTGACTCCTGACAGCAGCCCGTCCCTGGGAGGAGGAATTAAGCGGAAACCCGAGGACAGTGACAGTGAACCTGAGCCAGAGGATAATATCAGGTGAAGCCATTTTTTGTAGCACTTTGTTAGCAAATTGCTGAGAGAGATGCAGCCTAATTAATGCCATTTAGCTCAGTGCAGCGCTGCCTTCGGATGCTTTTGTGATCTTTTTTATCCAGCGGTAATTAACGTGGAGGGTGAAGATATCCAGTAAATTCCAGTGAGATGGGTGAGCTCTGGCTGTTGAAGCTAAGTATCCAGATTAGTATGCGTGCAGGTTTGCAGCCTCCCAGCCACTGCTCCCTCTGAGACCGAGCTTGTCGAGACATTCCCTGATTATGTGAGCAGAATGCTCCTGGAATCCGGGAGCTGTTTAACCCGCACGTGGGCAGCACTGTCAGTGCTCTCCACCAGCTTTGGGTTGCAGCAGGCCCTGGTTTGGCTCTGAGTTCTTGCATTGTCTCAGGAAGGCTGAGCCTGGGATGGTTGAGACAGGAATTTTCTGGGAATTAACCACAGTGAGTCTGCACTGGTCAAGGATTTCAATGAAGCTGTTTGC
Organism: Spizella passerina; assembly: GCA_013401375.1. Lineage (NCBI taxonomy): Eukaryota > Metazoa > Chordata > Aves > Passeriformes > Passerellidae > Spizella > Spizella passerina. Next base: position 15,528 of record WBNQ01081415.1, read on the forward strand.
ATCGAGGGTGAAGGCTTTTATAGCTGTTCCTGAGAAGTGCAGCCACAGGGGTTTGTTTCCTGTGGAGTCTGCCCACATCCACCCATGGCCTAACACTCAGAGTTCTTTCCTTGTGGAGTTCTGGTCACAGTCATCACAATATATTTGTGTTATGTGGCCCATCAGCTCTAGCAATATCACAATTCTTATTATATGCTCTCATTCTAATTTTCTTTCCAGTGTGTCTATATCTGAATGGACTGATTTTTATTGATTTTTATTTTTTTTCATCTATCAAGCAGTATTTTTATATAAAATAATACATTTTAAGGATATTTTACTCCATCTCATTTCCATCTGAGTGTTAGCAGAGCTGCTAAAAGAAGCTTGAACAAGTATGAGTGAACTGTGGTGATTCACAAGCAGCAGTGGTTCTGACAGAGTTTGTATTGCCAAGGAAAAAGATGTGCTACATGCAACCACAGTTTTTTAAGCTTTTGTAGCTCAGAATATTTTTTCATGTCCTTTTCTGAGTGGAAATTAATTCTATGCTTGCCATTGTAAATAAAAAGAACTGCATTGATGTCCTAGATACAACCACACTGTTTGTGAAAATAAATTCTGTATTTAGAATGACTTTGAAACCAGAACAAATTGTTGCAGTCAGCTACAGATGGGTTTTATCTCACAGAAAGGTTTTTTGAATTTATGCAAGTGTCTGTCTGCCAGGCAGCTCAGAGCCTGCAGATGTTCTTCACTCCATCCCTCAAGCCTTCAGTGCCAGGAGCTCTGTTCTTGGTTACCTGCTTTTCTGGAAGTCTTGAAAGCATCTCTTGGCTTTTCTGCCTGCTCATCAGTGTGAGTTGTCTTGGAAGGATTTAGGAAGTGTCCTGAGCAACTGTCTCTAAACAGGAGCAAAGATCCTCTTTGCAGAGCCAGAGGGATGTGCATCCTGTAAGGAAGCATGAATGGATTGTGGCTCTCTCCTAAAGCTCCATACACAGGATTTAGGGCTCTGGGAGAATCTGACCAGTGTCAGCTTGAGGTGACCTCTTGGAGTGGTTTGGAATAAAATTCCATGTAAGAAAACAAATCATTATTAGGGGATTATGTGGTTTAACCAGTTTGGTTCTTTGCTGACATGATACAGCAGAGCTGAAGGGTGCAGCTGCCCGTGTGTGAAAAGAGGAACCAGTGTTTGTTTTCCCTGCCCCATCTGTGGACAGACATGAGGGGGAGCTGTGTGAAGGAAGGATGAACTGTGGCCAGGGTGGCTCCTGTGCTCCCAATGTCCACCTCTGGCCTGAGAGAGTGAAAATCCTGTGTGAAAGGACTCTCATCTGATGTGAGGCAGCAAGCACAGGGTGCTGAGCTGCAGAAGTGCCTCTGGTAATCACAGCTTGTCTGAACAGAACAAAAATTGTTATGCATTTGCTTGCCTTTATATTTGAGGTAGCAGGAAAACTCTGTCAGTTCTGCCAATCACATTTTATTCTGTTGCTGCTGAACATCACTTTTTCTGCTTGCATTTAAATTGTATATAAATAACAACTGAAGTAGCAAGTGGCTTTGTTTTACAGTGCAATTCAGACCTACAGATGTGCATGTGCTGCAGTGCCCATCCATGTTAACATGCTGCCTGTGCCTGGTTGTGTTGCAGGTTGTGGGAGACTGGCTGGAAGCAGCGCTACTACAAAAACAAATTCGATGTGGATGCGTCCGATGAGAAATTCCGCCGCAAGGTTGTGCAGTCCTACGTGGAAGGGCTTTGCTGGGTTCTCAGATATTATTATCAGGTACCCCAAAGTTTCTTGTCTGAAGTTGTTTCAGTCTGTTGCTCGTTTTGGAAAAGCTGTGGGGTTTTTTTGAAGGTGTGAAACAAATGTGTGCCCATTCTGTTTGACGCTGGGTGTTCGAATGCAGTTTCACCATCCCTGGAGCTGCTGAAGGAACAACTGGATGTGCTCTGATCTGGTTGACCAGGTGGTGATTGGTCACAGGTTGGACTCTCATTTCAGAGCTCTTTTCCAGCCTCAGTGATTCCAGGATTCTGGTTCTCACATCTTGGTGCAGCAAGAACTGCTGCTATTTTCCCTTTCCCACAAATAATGACACTGCAGGTGCCTAAATGAGAGAACAAAGAGCAAAGCCCTTGAAATGCCAGTAAGAATTTGCAAGGGAGAGAGTTGTCAGTCTCCTCTGTAGATTGTCATGCTGCTCCACGAAGTGTGTTGTGATTGAAGTAATCTGTATCAGATTTAAATCTTTTGATAATTGAGATGTCAGATTGGCAAGAGATTAGTGGGCCATGGTGACTGATGGTTAATGAGGAGCTCCGTGCCCTGAAGGCCAAGTTAGTTAGACTGGCTGTGTGACCTGGGAGCACAGTGTGCTCCAACCCAGGGAATTTGTCCTGTCTCAGCAGGAATTTGGAGCTTCCACACAGGGCTGTGTTCTTAAAACTTTGTCTTTTTCCTCAGTGGCTGCCACCTGTCCAGCTGGGAGCACAGGCAGGGCAGATACCTCAGGTGCCTACAAAATGCAGTTTCCAAGAGGTTTCTTCACTCCCCCCTTGGAACAAAATGGAAAGTGTCCCCTTCCCTCCTGCTCTAACCATTCCTTGAGTTTGAGCTCTAACTCATCTGTTATGGGGGATAAAAGTCATCAAGTTTAAGGTTTGCAATCTCTGGTGCAGCTTGTTTGCAGGGAAGCTGAGTTCCCCACATCCTTGTGTGCATGACCTCATTTTGTGAAGGACAGATGTCACCTGGATGCCTTTATAGGTGGGAATTATCAGGATCCCGGGCATAAGGAAACTGTGGGGTTTTTTTAATCATGACAGGGTATTTTCCCACAACTCTCTATGTGCCCACCTGCCTCCAGGGGTGGAAATGAGCCTTCAGGTGAGCTGTGGGTAAAAGTGTCCCCTTCAGTGGTACAGGAGCACAAGACCATTCCAGTCTGTTGTATGGGGATGAAGCAGCTGGAAAATCACTCCCTGCTGATATGAAAATGAGGTTAGGAAGCGGTTGGGCTGGGGGAACTTGAAAATAGCTTTGCTTGAGGATCTTTGTTTGCCTTTTTTTCTTCTCACCGTAATAAAAATTGACTCCAATAACTACAGAATATATTGCATGCCTTTCTGTTCCTACAGAAAGCTAATAATGCGGGGCATGTCCCACATGATTCCCAACAGAGGGAACATCTGTTTGGAGAGGTGGGGGGAAAAAGGGAAAAAAAGAAAGCAGAATGAAAGCAATCTACCTGGCTTTTGAAACATTCCAAATCTGTCCAAAGGACTGCAGAGAATAATTATAGGTGCTGTACTTGTATACCAAAAATGTCACTGGAGGAGCCTTGTTGACATTTAATCATTCAGTACTGGAAGTCAAAATAGTAGTGGGCTTTTGTTTCAAGTGGTGCTGCTAAGAAAAATAGCTGAGGAGGTGAAAGCTTGACTTAGACCCTCTGGAGCCACGTTTCCTTTAGGAGGTGCACGGTGTTCTGGTGTGTTTTGAGTTTGCTTGATTCTCTCCCTTCTGAGGAGACACTTTGTATTCCCCACTGCTCAAGGCAGGAGGNGAAAGCAGAATGAAAGCAATCTACCTGGCTTTTGAAACATTCCAAATCTGTCCAAAGGACTGCAGAGAATAATTATAGGTGCTGTACTTGTATACCAAAAATGTCACTGGAGGAGCCTTGTTGACATTTAATCATTCAGTACTGGAAGTCAAAATAGTAGTGGGCTTTTGTTTCAAGTGGTGCTGCTAAGAAAAATAGCTGAGGAGGTGAAAGCTTGACTTAGACCCTCTGGAGCCACGTTTCCTTTAGGAGGTGCACGGTGTTCTGGTGTGTTTTGAGTTTGCTTGATTCTCTCCCTTCTGAGGAGACACTTTGTATTCCCCACTGCTCAAGGCAGGAGGAGGAGAGGGGAAGAGCAAAGTGCTACTCCTGCAGTAGTGCTGGTACTGGAGGGAGGAGCACTAGTGAAAACCAGAATGCTTCTCAGCACGTCTGCAGCAAATACTGTTCACATTTGCACACCCAGCAGGGCGTGCTGGGGTCTCTGCTCCCACACCTCCTTCCCAAGTTAGCATTGGCATTTTCTGTGGAAAACAGGAGTGTAAACTGCTCTCTGCCACGTTGTCATGTTTAGTGACTGGGCTGCATGATTTTCATTTGCTGATTTTTGTGTCTCCCACCAGGGCTGTGCATCCTGGAACTGGTATTACCCTTTCCACTACGCTCCCTTTGCCTCGGACTTCGAGGGCATCGCAGACATGCCCTCAGACTTTGAGAAGGGCTCCAAACCGGTAGGGCTCCTGATTTATCAACTCATTCACTGCTCATCTGCCCTCTCATTCCATGAGTCTCACACCTGCTTGTCTGTTCTCAACAGTTCAAGCCTCTGGAGCAGCTGATGGGGGTGTTCCCGGCCGCCAGTGGAAACTTCCTGCCGCCAACGTGGAGGAAACTCATGACAGACCCAGTGAGAATCCCTCTTGTATTTATTCCTGTCTCTGGAAGCTCAGGTCATCTTGCACTGGTGTGAAGGAGACTTGCTGCTTCTCTCTTCAGGCAGAGAAATGCTGCAGACCAGGAGGGAAAGGTTTCAGAAGATTGCAAGGACTTTTTCAAAATCCTTAAAAGTGATTTATTGGAATTCAGATGTTATTTCCCAGCTATCTTACACTTCAGATGGTTTAGTTTTTTTCCAGAAATCTTCCAAAACTTAGCTGGGGAGCAGATAACTTACCCTGATTAGCTCTCCTCTTTATCCTTATTTTTCTCTCCTCCTTAATTTCTTGTTTTGAATCTCTGAGTAATGCAAGTGCCCATCCTCACTTTGTATTTAAATGGCTTTTAATGAAAGCTGTTTCTGTTATCAAAGACCTTTCTGTTTGGCACCTAATGACATTCTGAACCCGTGTTAAAGTTGGTTTTAAGGGTGATTTTTGTTTTTCCAATTCCAGGAATCAAGCATCATTGACTTCTACCCTGAAGATTTTGCTATTGATTTGAATGGGAAGAAGTATGCTTGGCAAGGTGAAACTTCAACTCTCCTCTTTTTAATTTTTAGACATTAGTCTTAAAAACCTGTAAAAAAAAGAAAGAAATTGGAAAATTATCTTAGTGAGAAAACGCTGCACAAAGGTAACTTGTGTTACTTCTTGTGGGGACAAGTATTTTACAGCAGGTGTATTTTTGTAAAGAAATTGGTATGAAGAGCAAATTACGAATCAGTAACTGGTTTTGGATTGGCAATGATTATTGGTAATTTCAGCAGTCATTCTAGATTTGTTCATTTGTCCTGAACTAGAGTAATCATTCTTCTCTTTTTATCAGCCTCAGTGTGTAATTGTCTTTTGTCTCCTTTGCATTTAATTAATGGATCTTGTTCTGCACAATCAGTGGCTCATTAGTGCTGTGCCAAAAATACTTTGGGGAGTATAGAAATATTTTGGAGCATACAATGAATGGAAAAAGAGCTACAGCATTTATGCAACTTTTCCTTTCTTTAAAGAATGTTAATTTCCAAGGTCTGCCAGATTCTGTGGATGGGTGTAATTTACACTGCAATTAAAATTTTAGGTTTTCAATTTGAGCGCAACAGGTTTTGTTTGAATAAAGCCACAGAAAGATCTGACTTCTGAAGCAAAAATGTGATTCCTTCAGATTCACACTGTTCTGGCTGTTTCTTGGCTAAGGAATCTTATCAGAGCTTGCCATGCTGGTGTCTTTTTTTGGGGATGTTCTGGGTTTTTTCAACAAGTGGGAGGAAATTCTGTTTTGGTTTTGCAGGTGTGGCGTTGTTGCCCTTTGTGGATGAGCGACGCCTCAGAGCTGCCCTGGAGAAAGTGTACCCTGACCTCACTCCTGAAGAGAGTAAGAGTTGGGGTGTTGGGCTAAAGAATTGGGATGTTTCTTGCTGCTAGAGGGGTGTTGGGCTGGAGAATTGGGATGTTGAGCTAAAGAATTGGGGTATTTTGTTGCCACCTATGAAATTCACCGTAAATCAATGTACAAGGTGTCCTGAATGTTTGGTTGGGTTGAGTTTATGACAGACTCTTCCTCAGGGGTGCTGCTGGTAATCAGAGTGATCCTCAGTGGATTTGTTTTGTAACACTTGTTCAGCTTATAAAGGCTAATGTTTGTTTTCCTGTTGTACAGAAATAACATCTGGTTCTTGTGGGTGAAATGTGGGGTTTGGGGTTGTTTTTCATCAATTCTGTCTGTATCTGCAGTGTTACTCTATTCTAAATTCAGCATTCCTCCTCTGAACACAAGATTCCCATTATTTTACTGCCTGGCAGCTGTCCTTGGGACCAGACCCATCCTGCTCTCAGGGGACATTGTCTTTCCTATATTCTCAGAGCTTTCTCCTAAATCACAGTGAAACTTGGCTTTTGTGGAGGTGTCACCAGGACAGCCTTGCTGCTTTGCTGCATTCCTTCCTTCCCTCTTTCCCCTGAACTCTTGCCCCATTCCCATCATTTCTCCAGCCAGGAGGAACAGCCTCGGTGGCGATGTCCTCTTTGTCGGGAAGCACCATCCCCTCTGTGACTTCATCGTGGAGCAGTACAAGACCAAGAACACAGAGGTAGGTTGCACTTGTTGCTCAGGGGAAGTGGTGAGATGGGAGGTCTGAGGTGCTGCAGCTGAAACCTTCCTCCCTAGGCAGTGGACATCCCACCGGAGCTGTGCCACGGCATCCAGGGAAAGCTCACCCTGAACGACAACGCTGTCCTGCCGGATCAGTGAGTGTGGCCTTTGGGGGGGTTCTTGCTGCTAGAGGGCCCCTCCTGCTTTTATGGCAGCAGAAATGGTTTTGTGCCCCCAAGGATTAAAGCAAAGCTCCAGACAAAGCCACGTGTGTAGGCCTGAGGGTTCAGAGCAAGCCTGTGTTACCTCCAGCTCAGTGAAATTTGCATTCTCTGGTCCCGTTTTTTAACCTCTCAACTTGGCTTTTAAAGCAGCATCAGATATTTTTAAAATGCTCTAATGCATTTGTTTATTTGCTGAGGAAGCTTTGTTTGTTGGTAGTTTTGCCTGTGGAAGGCTGATTTTTATGTGTTTAAAAAGTTATTGTTTTATGAGGTAAACAAGACCTGGATAATAAAAGTGGTAGTGCTCGCTGGCCTGGTTCAGTAGGGTCATGTTTTGGCTTCTCTGCTTTTGTGTGGATGCTAATGTGGGCTGATGAGACTTCCCATTAGTGCACATTGCCTAAGACCCCCAAAACTCTACTTTTTATATACTAATGTGCATTACACCAATAAAAAATCCAGGTAGTGATAGCTTAGATATATTCTGTTTTTTTCCATTTAGTCTGCAACACTAATATCAGGGCTGTTCCCAGCTACACATACTAAGAATATTTATACTTTTAGTTTTCTTAAGAGTGCATCCAGTCTGAGGAATATCAGTGTAATCTTCACCTTGTTGAATGCACATTCATTTCTCTGTGCTCAGAGATACAAGCAGGTGTTCAGTGCCTCGTTTGCATTAAGTGCACAAACACTGGCTTGCTTGGACAGAAAATGTACCTCAGATCAGTCTAATAGACATTTCTCCATTCTTGTCATGGTTGAGAAGAATGTCACCAAGTTAGAGTTGTTCTTGGACAGAACAGGAACAAGAAACCTCCTCCAGCCTTGATTTCCCTAGACAGACCCTAGAGAATCCCCACACATCTGCTGCAAAAGAGGTGGCATTAAGAAATAAGGATTCAGTCACTCCAGTGCTTATAGAAGTACTTAGTTTGAGGGAAAGGCAAGTTAACTTTGAAATAAATGTGCTTAGTTGGCAGAGCAGCAGATGGTGAGAAATGTGTTTGGTGGTGTTTTGACAGAGGTTTTTCTCTTCACCAGGGTGGTGCAGTCTCCTGTTCCCATGCTGCGGGACCTGACACAGAACTCTGCAGTCAGGTCAGTGAACTGTGGGCTTCCATGCAAGGGTGTGCAAAGTGCAGCACCCAAAACACTGAAAATCACTTGTGATCTGCATCATTTTTATCTCCAGAGAGGCACAGCTTGGTTCAACTAGAGCAACAGCTGTGCAGAGAAGTAATAAATGCTGAGTTACACTTTGTCAGGGCACTGTAGGAAGGATGTCCTAAATGGGGATGTAGTTCCTGTGAGTGATCAGTTAAAGGAAGGGTTTGGCTTTTCCATCTGCCACTGTCAGGATGTTGGAATTGTTCTGTGCTGGTCCCCGTTTCTCTGTCATAAGGATTTTTCCTCCTGTCTTTGGAGGTGGTATGTGCAGTCAGGTCATTGCTCTTCAGGCTGTGTCACTCAGGCTGAATTTTCCAGGGAACCATTATTTTCTTTCCTGGTTCTGGAAAACATTAATTCCATCTGTAAGAGTGAAATTGTTGTGCTTATCTGTGTGTTTATAGCTTTCTTGGTCATAAAGCAGTGACTACTATTTCACTTTGTCTCCATTATGCAATGAACCTAATCCTCAAATATTTTCTTCTAGCATCTCATTCAAAGATCCACAGTTTGCTGAAGACTTTATTTTCAAGGCTACAGTGTTACCTGGGGCAAAGTAAGTGTCAGCTGTCAGCTTTCAAATCATTCAATTCTGATTTATCCATCTGAGTATTTGCTCTGACAAGTACTTATGGAACTGTTCTTATTGTTCAGGAAACCTGCTCCAGTTCTGAAGCCAGGAGACTGGGAAAAAACCAACAATGATGGCAGGCCTTGGAGACCACAGCTTGGCTTTAACAGGGACAGGAAACCAGTGCATTTGGACCAGTCAGCGTTCAGAACCTTGGGGTAAGGCTCTGGGGTCTCTGCTGCCTTGGTGGGCTCACTGCCCTCCTTTTCCCTTTTTAAATTAAAAAAAGAAAGGGATTTGGCATGGAGTTTCCAAGCTTAGGTGCTGGTTTTCCATGTTTGACACCTCAGCATGTGATATTTAAATTCAGTATTGCTGAAAACTGAACATTACAGTGATTTTGCAGTAATGCCTTGTTTGCTTTTTGATTCTTTTTCTCCCCCCTTAGCAGCTAGTTCTAAGTCACTTTCCTGCTGTTTAGGGTTTTAAAAAATTTGTTTTGTGGATGCTTGCTTGTAGGTACAACGAGAGTATTATGCACAAGTGATAATTAAGACTGCTAATGAAGACAGGAATGTCTTTTAAGCTTCCATAAACAAGCTTTAAAAATTAAGTGGGTTTCTCTACTGGGGAGTGCAAGGAGCCATGCATTTATCAGAGCCAGAGAAGAGAATGTTTTAAAGGAGACTGGCAAATAAAGTTGGACTCTGGAGTGTCTCCTTAGGAAGAGAAAATACCTTCTTCATCTTATGGCTCTGGGGGAGCTGCAAGAAGGAAAAGCACTCCCTTTTAGGAAGGGAAAGCAGAGCTGTCCTGGGGCTGCACTTGAGAACCCTTTTGCATGTCACAGGCACAATAAAAAGCGCAGCTGTGCCGTTGGAAACCTGAGCATTTCCCTGGCAGCAGCTCCTCAGGCCCGTGTGTTTGTCAGGATGTGCCTGGGCCCCGATCCACCAGTGCATCCTGGCCCAGAGGAAAGAGAGGGGGTGTGGGATGGGCTGGGAGGCAGCTTGCTGGGAGATGGAGCCCAGCACAGCATCCTGACCTGCTGCCTTGCCATTTCTCCCCATGACAGGCACACAATGCCAAGGGACAGGGGCATGCCAGGGATGTACCCCAACGCCGTGCCACTCGGAGCCTACGGCAGCCCCTACGCCAGGCCCCTCATGG
>WBNQ01081416.1:0-18386 GCA_013401375.1 Spizella passerina
AAGATTCTGAAAAGATCTTCAGGATTTCACCTGCTGTGGTGGAGGAAATTATTCTTTCTTTCACCCTAACTGAACACTATCAAGCCCAATAACTTGCTGGTGGCTGAACCATAGTTTATCATTAAGTAAGACATCCAGTCCTGGTGTAAATGTTCCATTGTGAATTTACTGACTTCTTTGCCAAGCTTACAAAGTGCTTAAACACCTTGACTGAATTCATTCTTTTCCATTTGAATTTATTTGACCTAACCTTCCTGCTACCCAATTTTATTATGCTTTAGTGCATTGGACTGAATACTCCTTAATATAATTTTCCTGTTTAAGACTGTTAAAGAAACTATCACACTCCAGACACCAGGGACCAAAGTGAGTATTTTCAGTGTAAAAATCTGCTGTAGCAACAGTCCGAGGTAGTTCAAATGTTCTGCTCCATGGCAGGATAAATTGGACCGGGACTGCCACAAAGAAATGCCCTGTCCCACAGGTACCACCCCTGGTGTTCCCGAGCTCGCTGAGTAAATCAGTTCAGTGAGTTCAGCCATAAGAAATCCAGTACTATAAAAGTGATGGATCAGGATTTTGTTGGCTTGCTGCCTGAACTCTGTAGACACGAGGCTTACCCACGCTGGTACAGGGAAAGGCAGCTCTGACAGACTGAGTTGGGCTGTGAGGAACTCGCAGTTTTGGGGAGCCGTGGTAGATTTGCACCATCTGTGCAGAATGGTCACAAAACACACAGTAAGGTTAAAGCTGATCTCAGGATCTGAAATTGCAGTCCTGAACTTTAACACACACCTTCCAAAAAAGCAAATCAAACTAAACCAACCCAACCCAAATCTCCTTGCTTTAACAAGTAATTCCTGAATTAATCTTCAGTGTTGGTCAGGGCCTTTAGCACCATGCGTGGACTTCTGGAAACAAAAGAACATGGGAGGAGTGATAATTTATAAATAGAGTTTGAAAACCAAGATGGATGATCAATCCCACAATGCATCTCTCAAACACTATATCCTGAATAAACATCAAAAAAAGCTGCTGTGTCTGAAGTGAACAAATGCAAGACAGATTAATGAACTGACCTGAATAAAGGCAATCTATTTTTCATATTCTTTTAAAATATTATCTTTTCCCCCTTTCTAAATAAGCGACTGGAATGTTAAATCAGTTAAGTGCATCAATTTGATAAAAACTATGCAAATCTTTAAATATATAAAGGCACCATCTATAACATTGACAGTTCAGATAAAGGGTTTAGTTTTAGTGGAAAATAAAAGTTTCCAGTATGGAATGTAAATGCAAACATTTGTTTTATTTATTTTTTTTAAGTACTTTGTGTTTTGTACTCTTGACAGTTACAAATTGCATGGGTAATTTATTGAAGTTTTCTCTCGCCACAGACACAGTCCTCCCTTCATGAAAAGGCTTGCTAATATTGTGGGAGGCTGGATAGAAATGCAGAACTTGAGGGACAGTGGGAAGGAAGATAATAAACACAGAGAAATGACACAGATTAAAGTAAAACAAATAGCAGGCAGCAGTTCAAATTACAAAATGCTGTGGGTATTGAAAAGGAATTTATCATATGAGCCAGGAAAATGCACACACTACACAGCATTCCTCTGCTTCCTTCCTAACTTGGGGGTCACTTTCCACCTTTTTTTCCCTTTGAAGGGGAACTGGCTATTACTGATGTGCTGAGTTCAAACCCTTGCCTATCAAGAAAGAAAAGAGCACAGCAAAAAAGGATGGAGGTAAAGACATTCCTTCAGTTTCCTTCTCTAAAGAAAACTTCCCCTTCCCTTTCCCTTTCCCCTTCCTTTTCCCCCCTTCCCCTTCACCTTCCTCTCCCGTCTGCTGTATCAGCACAGCAGAGTCCATAGTGATGTTGAACATGGCAAAAACATAAAAATTATGCAGTAAATAAGGTTTTGCTGTTTGTTTTAACCCAACTAATTCCACAGACCTGGCTTAAACTGCAGCTGTATCAACAGGGCTGAAGGAATGGCAGGGGAACTTTGTGTGCTGCAGAAAAAAAAATGTAGGATCTAACTACTCCCAGGGGAACCATTGAGACAAAATGGTTTGCTGTGCCCATTCTGCCTGGGGAGAACAAATTCTAGGACAGATTCAGCTCAATGAGATTGCATGGCAGTTAGGACCTTGCTTAGTGCCAAAGTGTTGTGTGGTGGGGTTTTATTTCCCTGAGTTAATGTACATAAATGGTCTTTTAAAACTAGAATTTCTAATCTCATTTTGACTTTGCAGAATCTGAATGAGGATAAGGAGAAATTATACAGGTGATGTGGAAATCTGAAGAGTCACTTAAAGACCCAAAACAAGGTGCTATGGAAATTACTGTGAATTAGATAAATGCTCAATTTATTACTGTAAGCACTTTTGTGCCTTCCCAAACAGCAAAGTAGAAAGCAGGCTAGAAATCCTACCCTCTGAAGTCCACTCCTGTATAAAATAGCACAAAAATCACCTTTACAGCATCTTCTGTAAACTAAAAATACGGATCTCAGAGCACTTCACATGTCTGCAATCAAGCCAGCGCCATAGGTGTCTGTGATGACTGAGAAGCTGAATGTATTTCTTGATATTTAGGTGTTAGAAATCATGTACGAGGTCCAATTTAAAAACACAGTGCCATCATATTTGCTACAGAATTTTTTTTTTCAAGAAGCCTCTGTTTCTTGAAAACCTCCTCTCCCCGCCTTTTGGGGTATATTTTATTTTAAACTTTCTCATTTAAAGAACATAAAAAGCCATACAAAACCCAGTGCACTGAGGTCTGAACCACTTCATTAGCTTTATCTAGGGCATTACAGAATAGTTATTACTAAGAAAAGCAGACTCATTAAGGCTGGAAAGGCCTCTAACACCATCAAATCCAACCATTAACCCACCACTGGCAGGTTCACTGTGAAAACACCTCCCCAGGTGCCACGTCTAAACAATTTTTGAACATTTCCCAAGACAGTGATTCTACCACTGGCCCAAGGCAGCCAGTTCTAATGACCACCTTTTTGGAGATTTTTTTCCCTAATAACACAATTTAAACATTCCCTGTTTCAGCTTTACTTTTTAGGGCTTACTCTCTGCTTTTAAGACAAGACTAGGATTCAACACATGTTTTCATCAGTCTGCCAGAAAGCTGAACATCAGAAAGTTGGCTTGATAAACTATCAGTCTTTATCTCCTACAGTTTTGAAAGTCAGTAATGCAGACAGATGGTGGCAAAACAATTCAAATTCCACGGGAAACTCAGAACTGACACTGTTTTCGCATCATTGTTAAGTTACATCAGAAAACAGAAGCAGTAAAACAGCTTAATATGCACAGAGCATTTGCTCAGTCTAAAAACAGCTCAAAGATTATAGCTGGTAACTCCACAGACCAAAAAAAGTCTCCAGGCAGATGTTGCAGCATTCTACAGCAACAGGAGCCTGATCCAGCAAAGCTTTTGGGTGGCTAAATTTATTTGATTAGAAAGAGGTTGACTTTCCCTGGGTGGGTTGTAGCTCATTTTAAGATGGAATTGGAGGTGGCCCTGCCCTTGTTGTGCCCAGCTCTCCACATCCTCCTGGATGGAGGACAGGTCTGTTCTCCTGCAGCAGCTCAAAGTGGCCTTCAGACTGCCTCTAAAATAAATGAAGTGTTAAACTGCCTCAAAATTGGCATGAAAAGAGTGCTTTAGACAGCTGCCTCTATTGGAAAGGCAGGAGACCCATATCCTTGTGCTGAAAGAAGGTTTCAGCTCAGTGCTGGGTCAGTGGTTGGACTCGATGATTTTAGAGGTCTTTTTTAACTTCAGTGACTCAACAATGGGGATTGTGGAGCACACACATCCCTGGAGCTCCTCAGGCTGTTCCTCCCCTCCCAGACTGCACGCTGGGCTCTCATGGAAGAAGCAAAATGCTGCAGCTGCGCACCTGCTGAAGCAGCACCACCATCATCAGCAGCAGCAGGAGCATCAGGGATCCTGGGCAAGGAGCAGCCCTCCCTATACATCATCCGGGGGCTTCCATTAGATCCCACTGAGTGCCCTCAAAGCCCTGCACTGAGCCACACACTGTGCATTTATTTTCAGCACTACCCCCACTCCTTGCTGTACCCAACTCCTTGATTTAATTATTCTTTTGTCTTTCCCCATTCCCAGGCCTGCTGCCTCCCCTGTCAAAGCCTTGTCTTGCCTTGGGTCCCTGATCCAATTTGTTCCTGAAGCCCAGCTGGGTCCCTCATGCCGGGCTGGCAATTCCTGTGATGCTCCCAAATCCCACGCAATTCCTCAATTAGCAACCCCTGCACACCTGGGTGTAGCACTAATGTGGCATCTGTGCAGCTCAGGAAATGTCTGTTCCATTATGGAGCTTTTCCATCACTTCCAGGAGAGGAAGATTGCTGTGCCCTTAACTGTATCACTGCCTTAGCTGGAGGGATCATCCTTTGCCTCCTTGCCTCACCTTCAGCCACTCAAGCTTCTCTGCAGATGTTGAAACTTGGGAAAAATGGTTTTTCTGCAAGGGAGGTGAAATCACAGACCATCAAGGCTGTAAAAAGAGTAATTTATTGGAAAAGTTGAAGCCCGAATCACAGAGCTGCACAAGGCTGTTTTAACTGCTCTGCCTTGACTGAACTTTGTGTAATCCCAGCCAAGTGCAGATCTTTGCCCTGTTTGAGCTGTCTGTTAAAGCTGAGGAGCTCTTCAGGCTGCAGAGCAGGACTGTAAAACCTTCATCAGTCCTGGTTTAGGGCATATTTGGGAGAAAACCTCCAAAATGGGGACCCTCCAGAAAGCAAACCCATACGACCCCTCCCCACAGCCGGTTCGGGAAGGATTCTTCGGAGAGAAGTGGAAAGAACCTGTTTATTTAACAGGCACAGCATTCCCCAGCACACAAAATGAACAATACCAGATGACAGCACTCTCAGTACTCTGAAAAAATGACAGATTCAGAAAGTCTCTCCTGGGGGTGGTCACTCTGTTGTCAGTCCCTCCGGTGCTGGGGATGCTGCTGCCCAGACTAGGCCCCGCTAGGCCACAAGGTGCAAACTCTCAGTGTTCGCCAGGCCCCAGTCCAGAGCAGGTTCAAGCTGGTCCAAACAAAGGGAAAGGAGAAACAGTCCATGGAAAAATTTGGACTGCTTAGCTAAACTAGCTAATGAGCAGAAGCAAAAAGCGAGAGCAAAGCAGGAGCAAAGCAGGAGCAAAGCAGAAGCAAGACAGCAAAGCGAAAGCGAAGCAAGACAGCAAAACAAAAGCGAGAGCAAAGCGAAAAGCAAAGAAAAAGCAAAAGCAGCACTATGTACTGCCCTGTCTCTGTGTCCCACCAGCTGTGGGGGAGCGGCTGATAGCAAAACCAAAACAAAACATTCACTCTTCAGAGCCAGTCTTGAAGGCACAGAACATGATATCCAGCATAAACTGAACACACGAATGAGGATACAAACATCATAACATCACCCTAGGATAATCATGCTCAGACTGCTCAAGCTGCTTGCAATAAAATATAGACAAGGATTATCTTGCAGGGGATAGGTCCAGAAGTAATCATGGATATCTTCCATTTGTGCCCAAATTTGCCCCATGGTCTTCAACAGGAGACTGAAGGACAGTGGGAAGGGCATACTCAGAAGACAGAAGTACAGAAATTGTGGATTGTTTTAAATATAGTAGTAGCAATAAAGTTTCTAAAAAAGTAGTTTATTCAGTAGAGGCAATGAGAAGTGAGAGCTAATGCTTTCTATCAAAGGTGATGGTTTTGCCCCTGGATCTAAGGTGATAAAACAGCATTTTTCAATAAGACACCAAGTTGGGTTCAGTTTTTTTTTTTTTTTCATATAAAATTCAAGCTCTTAATATCCCGTATTCTGGGGATTGGTAGAGGAGAAATTGGCTAGCATAATTGTATTTGACGGACATCAAAGCTAAGGAGCACATTTTTTGTGCTGCAAGGTATATGTTACCACTTTTCATCCATTTGAGCTTCCTCACAGTGTAACTGCTGAAGCTGCTGCCTGGTTTCAGCTGTATCTGCTGGACTGGGGAGGTCACAGATTTTATGAATGTATGTTTCATGGAAATGAATATTTAATCAAGAAAGGAAACTGCATTAATTTATCTGCTGATTAGAACAGCTGAGGTCTGCAGCAAGAAGGTGTACTAGAAATTTCTATAATCCTCCTAGCTTCAGGAGACAAAAACCCAAAACTAAACCAAGAAATACTGTCACCATTTGAAAATTTAGTTCACCTAATTCAGACTCCACAGCAGTCTCCAATAACTTTGCTGGTCTGCCTGAGGCAAATAAAAAAGCTTGATGACTTTTAATGGCTATTAAACCCCTTGTTTCCAAGAATTTTAATCCATCTCATTAAATGTTTCTCTGCCATTCATTTATCCCACTAGATTATTTGACTATTAAAACACTAGACACCAGGATGAATGGGCACCAAACTTCTAAACTACCCTCAGACCACAACAAAATTTTTCCAAAGCATTTCAGCCCTTCACAAGAAGCCCTTAGAAGGCACTGAGATCATGGAGACAGAACTGGACTTATTCTGGAAGCTCAGCTGTCTTTCCAAAATATAGAGATATTCCCCAAGGCCTGGGAAGGACGGAGCTCTGTGGTCTCTGTTTCCTTCTATAGTACTGCCCAGCAGGTACATGCATTCCTCAACATGTAGGGAACTTTTTTCGCTCACAGCACAGTTTTTGGGGGCTCTAAGCAGTGCACAGGAACTGATTTATCTTCATTTAAGTGTTAACAAGGCGTATCTTTCTTTGAACTGGAAGTACTTTAACTACATCCATCACTTCTCTCAATTAAACTTCTTTCATCCAATTTCTTAATTCAGGAGAACCCTGTATTTTTCACTGTGTTTCATGTTAATTTGTATGATTTCATGGCACACAATCTCACAGTGCTACGCAGAGGCAAGAATGAGCTGTGGGACAATAGAAAGAAAAGGATGTCCTGAAGTGAGTTTGATACTAGAGACAATCTCCCATGGAAACTCACTTTCAGAAAGATCTGAAATATGTGGTATTCTGAGCCATAGCACAGGTGTCCTCTCCTCATCCTTTAAGAAGAAACAAAATTATAGAAGCCCTTTTTCTAAGGGGCCTGTGCTGAGCCAGTAAATCATTCTCCATGGAAGTAGCACATCATTTTTCATGTCTCTTAGACCCTGTGATCTGCAGGCAGTAATTCCCTTTTGATTGGGGTCTTTTTTTACATACTGAGAGACCACAGCACATGATTAAAGTGGAATCCCAAAATGAGCTCTACTGCCTTCAGGGGAAAACTGTTTCTTCCAGAGCAGCCTGTCATGTCCTGCTTTGTCATTCTGGGTCTTTTCCTGTAGCAGATATAATTTCCATATACAGTTAATTTCAGCTAATCAAACAGCTCCACCAGTTGAAGACACTGTGCTGAAAATAAACCTTAACAAAATATGCATGTAAAATATATATCTGTAGTTTTGACTTTTGGGAAAGGGAGAAAATCTCAATACCCTCAGTTCTGTTTGTCAGCAGTGCCAGGGTTTGCATTCATAGTGGGCCCCTCTGTGGAAAATTGATTAAAGAGAACAAAATCACTGTGTGCTGAGTTTTATAAAAGTCTGTCCAAATCAAGTGAGAGGCAGCTGACTCACTGTAGTGTAGGCTTGTCTTGAGTACTATGGACTAAAAGTGGTTTTACAAAGTTCTTTGTGTTCATAAATGCTGTCTATAACATCTTTCATGGTGCCTTTTCTGCAAGGTACAATGTGAGATCACACACAGTGAATAATTAACAGCCAATGGGTTAAGAATAGTGGATGTGGAAGCAGTTTCCAAGAGGGATTTTTTCCTCTTTTTCTCACTTAACTTTTCAGAAGAGTACTTAAATAGTTAGAGACATTTCAATCAGTCATCAAAACTAGCTGCTGTTATGAACTCTAATGAATGAGGAGTTCAACAGCTTGGGGGAATTATGCTGCACAGAGAAGTTCTGGCCATGTCCTTGCTCTAGTCCCTGGAGTGTGGTGGAACTTTCACTCAGTACAGAAATTTCTCAGGGAAATAACAGTCTATGGGGAGAAGCAGTACTCAGGGAAATTATGTCAGCCTGGAACCCAGGAAGGACACAGGCTTTGGCTCTCCTTCTTCTGGAAAACTTTCATCAGTAGCTCACAGCTGTTGACACGTGGCTGGTGAAAGTCTGTGTGATGTCTAATTCTTGACTTTCTTTCATATTTCTTCAGATCAAACCCGTCAGATTGAGGCTGCCACAAACTGAGAAGCTCACCTGCTCCCAGAGGCCTGATTTAAGTGCTGGTGGTGTTTAAACCCAGCAAAACAGGCATAGTACCATGTTCAACCCGAGGCACAAACTTTAAGGTCAAAGAGAGTGACTGAGAGATTTGTCAAAGTGATCTGGCTCAGTTGATGAACTAGCACCACAGACACTCAAGTTCTGCTTAAAAGCTGTTTTTAGCACATGGGTTCCTCCTTTTTCTTTTCCTACTATCTTAGCATTTATATAAAGACAATCTTTATCCCACTTCCAGCATAGTTACATGTTTCTTTTGCGTACAATGCTTTAAATGTTTTTTAATTATCATCACATATAATTGAAGAACATTATCCAAGCAATCAAAGTACAGACAAAGGGACTTGGAACAGTCACAGCTGTGTTCAGCTCTTCAGATGAAGCTCACAACAGCTTCACAACACAGCATGGATCAGGCTCAGGTGCTGGCCACAGAAGTCAGTACTCACCCAAAGCAGATATGGGGGGGGGAAACAGAAGTAAAGAAAGAAAACAAAACCAAAACCGCAAAACCTAAAGCTGGAATATTTGAAATTAATTTAGAGGAAGAAAGAGATAGGATATTCCATGGGATTCTTCCTACCCAAAAAAACCTATCAGCCTTCCTGAGTTAGTAATCTGGAGTTCTTCCTTTTCTACCATCTCATTCCAAAAACTGGGAGTGAAGGCAACAGCAGGAAAAAAAAATGCAGCCTTAGTATGAATACTGAAGCATAATTGATCTGGTTCATAATCACGGCTCCACAGGGACCAGCAGAGCTTTAAAAACAAGATGTATTTAATCACAGTGTCTCACTGACATCTGTTCAAAGGCAGCTTCAGCTGCTCTCATCTTCAAGAGAAATCTTGCTTGCCCAGACTTCAAATAATCCCCACACTGTCCAATTTCTCAACGTTTTCAACCAATCTTTGCACAAAATCCTGTCACATCCACTTATTCTTCTCTGTTTGAGCACATAGGTCTTCAGCCAGAAAGGAAATATGAAAACTCTTACCCAAACTTTTTCTTCCCTGCACGGCAAGCCAGTGGTATAGCTGCTTATTAACTTGGTTTTTTGACATAATCAAAGCTAAAGATAAACCCTAAGGTTCAGTCTCCTCAATTGTAGTCCATTACAGAGATAGCCAGGCTTCTGGCTCATGCAAATCAAATTCTTCCCTATTTTGCCTAAAAATTAATGATGATACAACTTTTCTTCAGTATATGTTTCAGATTTTCTTAAAACTGTAAGATTTGCTTTTTTAAACAGGAAAAGCTTCAGTCTCCTAATAGACTCTTGTGTTTTGCAAAAATCACAGACTTCCTAATTCCCATCTGACATTAAGTCATTTAAGTAATTTTATTTAAACTTCTATGCTTTGTAAGTAGACCAAGCCTCTGAAAAGCATATTAAATATTCACTTATGCTTGAATAGTTTTCATTATGGAATTTCCTGTATTACATGTGAAATATCAAAAATTTAAATAGCCTTGGCAGTCATCAAAAGCAGATATGAGAATGGAACTTTCTTGCTGAACAAACCTGATCTCCATCCAAATAATTTCTTTCTCTTAAGGCACATTTTCTTCTTCTGAGACAAACTCTAGTTTATATTTTTACTTTTTTCCTCAGAGCATTTGCAGTGAAATGAATTACAAAATGCACATGCATTGTACTTCTAAACATAGGACCAGCTATGCAAGGTCAGGTATCATGTCACGTCCTCAACTATGGCAAGTAACATAAGTCAAAAGAAGAGTGAGACCACATTGTTAAGAATATATGAATATTTTTCTTTCTGTTCTCTCAGTTTCCAATGACTTGTAGATTAAGGAAATCCATGAATTCTGGGTAATACTGTATTTAACTGACCTTGATGAATGTTTCTTCCATGCATTTATCTAATTGCTATTTAGCATCCACAAACACTATGATAAAGAGCTCCATAGTTCAATTACGCACTGTGTAAAAAGCTCTTTTATTTGTTTCCAGCCTTTGTCTTGTTAATTTCCTTTTGATACCATCTGTTCACTAAGAAAAGTACAGTAATATATTCTTTACTGCTTTTTTTCCCTTGCAACTCAGAATTTTCATAACAGGTTATGGTAGAGAGATGCTGTTGAGACCACCTGGTCCATCCAACTCTTGCTCAAACAGAGCCACTTGGAGCAGATGGGTTTTGTGCACATTCACTGATGGAGACTTCAATGCTTCTCTGGGCAGCCTGTCCCTAGATCTGACCACCTCCACACCTCTTGTCATGCCACTGGTCACTGGGAGGACAGTCTGACCCTCCTCTTCATTCCTTCCCACTGGCTATTTATACAGGTGGCTAAGATATCCCAGTGCCTTCTCTTCTCCAGGCTGGCCAGCCCCAGCTTTCTCAGCCTCTTCTTGTTGCTATTATATTTCTAGAGTCCCAGCTCTCAGCTGTCCTATCTTCTATCACGTCGGGGTCACCACTTGTTGTTATTACACTGTTGTGATCATATTTCTAAAGTCCTGTACCTTCTGGGTGGTCTTCTCACACGCAGCTCTTCACAGCAGTGTTGCTCCTGCTTCTTCATCTTCTTCATCAGGGCTCCTCCAAGGCTCTCCCTGACTGGCCAACCCACCCCCTTTTATCCCAGTTATCTTCATTAGCCACAGCTGCTGCCCAATTAAGGACATCACAGCTGCAGCTTATTTAGAACAACTAGGATTGGGGCAAGGCCACTTATACAATACATATATTTTACTAGGACTCCTACCATATCTCCTTACAGTAAAATCCCTTCCTCAGCAAGTTTTTATCTTTCTTGTACTGGGTAGCTAAGAACTGGACACTGGCACTGCAGATTTTAAAGAATTCTTTCAAATCCTTCTTCATTTGTCTCCTTCATAGACTCAAGCTTTCTGGTCCAGTTGTTGGTCCTGTGTTAGGAGGTATTTTCTTCCCTTGCTTATGCTTTTTACTCATCTTCCTATTCCATTTTCAAATCCATTTTGGAATGGGACACCCATTTTTCTTTCCTTGCATTCAGTGTGTGGATGCACATGCACAAGTGCAGCAGCATGAGGATGTTCTCTGTACATTCTCTAATTCTGACAAATCCTAATGTTCAACTGTTCTTTGACTGCTACTGAGCATGAAAATATTTTTCCTTACAATATTCTGGGTATTAGAACTCTGAAATTTGTTATCAGAATAAGCATGTCAACAGCTGGACCTGCATAAAGCAGTTTTTCCTTATGGTGATGGTGGTGCTCCACTGAGCAGACTTTCAAAACTTACAGAGTGCATATAAGAAAGATGGGGGCAGACTTTTATTAGACCTCTAGCAATAGGTAAAGGGATAGTGCTTTCAAGCTAAAAGAAGGTAAATTTAGACTAGATATTAGGAAGAAATTAGAGTGGTGAGGCCCTGGCACAGGTCAGCCTGAGCAGCTGTGGCTGCTCCATCCCTGGGAGTGTCTCGGGTCAGGTTGGATGGGGCTCTGAGAAACTTGATCTGGTGGAAGGTGTCCCTGCCCATGGCAGGGGTTGTGGGACTGGATGCTCTGTAAACATCCATTTAAACCCAAATTATTCCATCATTCCATCATTTTGTTACAAATAAACCTTGGATAAACTGTTTTTGCAATGTGCTTTCATGGTGAGGAGTCAGTCACAGGAAGGCATTACTGCCACCTTAACAATTTTTCAGGCTTAACTTTTGGATGTCTCTTTCCAGCTCTATATTGTGTAATGCTAAGGTCTCTGAATATATTTATTACCTGTTTTGTTCTCTACCAGAAGTCATTTGGCACAGTGTAGAAATCTAGCTAAAACATTTCCCTGCATGCTTACACAGTTTAGTTTAAAACCAATAGTTGACAACTCCTGTGAATTAGAAAACAAATGTCTTTGTTTTTAATTCTTTTAATTTCTTTCAGTTTTTCATTTCTGTTTTCTGGTATTTTCAGGATGATAAAAATGAAAATGTGCATTTTCTTAACAGACTTTTCTGCAGCTATCAAGTCTTCCTTCTGATTTTACAGTTAATTTAACAATCAAGATCTAGCTATGTTATTTACAAATGCCTTGTGTCATTTGGGCTTGGATTGCTAGTTTCTTCCATAACTATTTATATTATAGGAACCCTCATTGATTCCAGACCTTTGGCAATAATCATTATGTAAACATAATGATACGATCCTTGCTCAGAAGAGCTTGCAGATTTAAAAGGTCAGGAGAAGACAACACAGATGGATGCAACAGATGAAAGAAGAACCACTTGGATACTTGATACCTGATGCCAGATATTGGGGATTTAAAGGAGACTGGCAAAACTTTTCATATATGTGAAATGGAAAACAGCTGGTGTGATAGCCATGGAGCACTGGGATGAAGTCAGTCCTTTCTTGTGCCAGCAGGAATTCACCATAATTATTTCAAATTCAAGTGAACCTCATTTCTTCAATTATTCAAATAAATATTAATAAGAAAAAAATACTTCTTCTCATCCTCAGTCATGCTGGATTTTATAGAATTAAAGTAAATATGAAGGGAATAACCAATACAATCCTCCAGAGACATTTGAAAACTGCAGTATGAGTAGAAATTCATGTTTAATTTGACATAATTCATGCAAATCTCTACCATAGAAAAGTTAATAATTTAGGCCTCGTCTGGCATCTTTCCACTACCAGGAACTGAACACATTTGCTATTTTAAGCTTCACAAAACACCTGAAAACAGTTAAATAAGAGAGATCAGAAAAAGCACATCTGAAGCCTACCTATCATGGCAACTAGATGCTATGGGAAGATTCAGAACCCAAGCTGGGCCTAAGAGAAATCAAGCACAGCTACTTGATTTTCTGGGGCCGTGCAATTATCTCCTCTTTGATTTAGGCTTGGTTGATGTGCCTAGTTGTGTGAAGTACACTTTACTCCAGCTTCTGAGAAGTTGGCATTTCTAGAATGTGGTGCTCTCTGCTGCAATATAATCCATAAATAAATTTAGGCAAAAGCAGTCCGTCTTCTTGGGACACCACCATCTCCAGTGGTTCTAGGGGGAGACTGTTCATTATAGCTCT
The DNA here is from genome assembly GCA_013401375.1 of Spizella passerina. Lineage (NCBI taxonomy): Eukaryota > Metazoa > Chordata > Aves > Passeriformes > Passerellidae > Spizella > Spizella passerina. Next base: position 13,366 of record WBNQ01081416.1, read on the forward strand.
CAGAGAATCACAGAATGGTTTGGGTTGGAAGAAACCTTAAAGACCATCTCTTTTCCACACTCTGCCATGGGCAGGGACATCTTTCACTAGCCAGGTTGCTCCAAGCCCCATCCATGGGCATTTGAGTATGGGAAAGGTATCACAGCGCTCAGTGATGGGGCCTGTATTCCTTATACTTTGTTGTATGTGAAGGTCTCAATTTCTGGTGAAGATGGGCCCACGGAAACAAAGACCTTTCAGGCTTATGGAAACAAAGGGAAGAAGCTGGATGAAAATGTGATAGGATTAACCCTTGCCCTGAATATTCCTTTACCCTCCTCTTGGAAAGTGCATGTGTTGTCGCCATGTCCTCTTTGTGACCAGCCAGTCACTGCCCAACCAGCCCCAATACGGCAGACTGTGGGTGACACTGTGAAAAGCAAGAGCAAGGAGACCTGCTCCTTCTAGATGCCTTTATTGAGTGATCAGCTCTGGGTGAGGCCCAAGGAGCCACACACACTGCCGCTGCTCCCTTTGGTAACACAGAGGAGGAGGCAGAAAGCTTTGCTCCACAGCAGAACTGGGGCTCCCATCCTCACAGGCGTGCCTAGAAAGACACCCTTTTTTGGCTCATCGTCTAGGGTCCTCATTCTGACCCAGTTCCAGTCAGGTCACGGCAACATCTAAAGCCTTGCTGGTGGAGTAGGAGAACTTTTCGCTAATAGGAACTGTTGCTTAGTTCAACCCACACTGGGTCTAGTGATTTCCATGTTAATTGGATGGGCAGTTGTGGGTGTGTAGCAGTGGCCCTCAGAATAAATTTGTCATTCGGACAAGGTTAGGGCATCCCTTCCTAGCAAGGATGGACATCTGGACATCACATATGGGGATAGGGTGATGGTTCTGCCCAGTCCCCTTTCAGTGCAGAGTGTTAGGGCCACGAGCTGGGTGCTTCTTCAGGCACAGGACAGCCCTCCAACCCCGCCTACCATGGGGGCCTCTTCTAACTTCCACTGCGAAGGCCAGTGTATGTCGGGGACCATGGTGACATCTGATTCTGTATCGACCCAGAAAGGGATACAAATAGCAGAGCCATCAGAGTTGTTACGGAGACAGCAGACAGCGCACACTATTAGTGGGTGCCTGTCCACCTTCACAGTGAATGCCACCCATGGATCTTGCTCCCACGCCTTCATGGCCAGGGCAACCCAGGGGCCTTGTCCCCAGAGAGCCATTCTTGGTATTCCTGGGGTGTGGTTGGGCCTGACTGGGCCTTTGGTCAGGCTGTGAAGTTGACCGCGGGAGGGGGCAGTGGGTGCAGGAGTTCTGTGCCCATTTGACAATGGGCACAGCCGGGCCGCTTCACGTTCTGGGTGGGAGGGGGCTGTGTGCCGTCCGGGCCCCCTCCCCCTCCGGTTTCCCTGATCCTTGGGCTTGCACTCTCTAGCGAAATGCCCTCTCCTACCACATGCCCAGCATGGCCCTCTGGGTCCCATCTGGTGCGGGGGGGAATGGCTGCCAGTGGGTATCCTGGCCGAGGGCAGTTTGCTGCGATATGCTCCTCCTGGCCACACTTAAAACAAGCCATTGGGTTGGTTATGGCGGCATGGACAGCTGCCTGAATTGGGGCTAGGTGTTCCTCTTTGACAACATGCCTTATCATATCTGCTATGGTAGCCCTGGGTGGCAGTGACCGCAAGATGTCCTTCGTGCCTGTGTTACACTGCTGGCGCATGTGCTCCGCTAGCACAGGGCCCTTTGCCTCTGACAGTAGAGCCGAGGAATCAACTGCTGCCTGGAGGCAGTCCACAAACTGTGTAAAACCCTCTCTTTCGTTCTGCCTTATGGTGGACCATGGTGATGTTCTGCCAATGACCTTAGACGCAGAGCGAATAGCGTCTCTGGCAGCTCGGGTTGTTGCTACTACCTCGGGGGCCCAAAGGCCCTCAGCCTGTGCCTGGGGGGTGATCATAGTCAGGTCCATGCCCATTAAATGTTGCAAGATGGAACCATGCAGTGGATGGTCTGCCCCGGTCACCAAGGCCAGCTGCCTTGCACAGTTGTATTCCCACTCTAGTTTAAAAACAATCATTCCTGCCCCATCAAAAATTAACCTACATGTCTGCTTCATATCAAATGGGAGCATGCCATCCCCCCCAAAAACACTGTCGACAAGAGTGGAGACCATTGCCAAATTAATTCCTCTGTCTGCAATTGCCTTCACAATTGCCTGGACATCCCTGGGGTTCACAGGTGTACAAGTTCTTTGATTCCCGCCTGGCCCCCCTACCCAGATGGGAAACGCTAGCTTGGCTGGAGGGGCCCACTCAGCACACACTATTTTAATACTCCTCCAATCCGTAAGAGGAGCTTGCCCCTTTCTTCGTTTTCCCCTGACCCAAGCAGGAGGATTGCGGTGGCTACCCTTACATGCCCTCACTCCCTCTTCTTCTGAATCAGAGTGATCATACTAAGAGTCGGGATCAGCAATGGACCACTTGCAAAACCACTCATCCCAGCTGGAGTCTGACTCGGTCCTGGAACTCGACTGGCTGGAGACTTTTGCCCGGCTCTGACCCTGCTCCTTTGGCTCAGCCCTAGGCTGCCCTCTTCCTCTAGGCTAGCCCTGCCTCTGGCTAGGGAAGGCCAGTGCCCTGTAATACGATCCACTCCAAGCGGCACCAGTCTCCCCTCCATGCCCTTTTCTGCTGCTACATCCGCGCGTGCCTGCACTACCTTGCAGCCCTTCTCCGTCTTGACCAACCGTGCCTGCGCCTGTGTCCCCACCCTTTCGGGGGTCCGCCGCTCCACGGCACACAGGGCAGAAGCCCCGCCCAGGCTTCCTCAATCAGGCCCGAATCAATGGTGGTGCCCTCCGCCTCCCAGCTAACAGCCGCATTCCGCACCCCTGACTTAACAGCCCTGCACTGCACCTCTAAATTAACGGCTGCTGCTCGCGCTTCCTCCAGCAGCCCTTCCCAAAATAATTCCTTTTTCTGTGTGTAGGGGCGTTCCCGCAGCTGCAAATCCTCTCTCTCAGTGGACTCACAATCGTCCGTGACCTGCCGGGGCCCCTCCCGCAAGCAATCCTGGGCGACCCCCCACTCTCCCTGCTCCTGCCAAAAAATCCGCATAACCCTGCCCCATAATTCAAAGACGACCTTAGAAAGGCACTCCATCCTCCCTCACTGGTCCCTCGGTGCGAGCCCTCCTGCTTTGCAAATCACAATGCGAGCCTTCCTGTCCTGTCGCCCCGACATGAGACTTTCTCCTTCTTTGGTAGCCCAGGAGCGTCCTCCCCACCGGAGACAGCCCGCTACTCAGGTTGCCATTCCTCTGCCCAGGCGATTCCCACTTTCAAGTTCATATTTTCCTTCCCGGGGTTTCGGCACCACTTGTTGCTGCTGCTCAGGGCATGGTGTCCCGGGTTGAGGGCAACTCTATGGCAGCACCCTACCACAGGACCAAAGCACACACTGACACCGATGTGATGGGCAGTGAAATGGCATTTATTAACGGTTGAGCGGGGTAATTTATAACGGGGTAATGGCAGGGCAACGGTGAAGGGAGAGGGGTTAGGCGTAATATCGTGAGATGTCCTAGATAACGCGGTATCTTGAGCCCACATTTGCCCCCCTTTCATGACCTATTAAAAACACAGAAAATGCTAAAGTTAAAACTGCCTAGTGGGATGGTAACAAACTTGTAACTGTAACAAAACAAACAACTGTAGCAAACTTGTAACAAACTTATGACTGTAGCTATTTAACAAATGAAAAGTTAAACAATGTAATGCAAACGAAAAGCTAACTATCTCTAACTGGTTTTCTAAAAAAAAAAAAAACCAACATGAACTCGTTTAAAATACAGGGCGATCAGCCGTGGGGCTGACTGAACCATGACTTCGGGCATTCTTGCAGGACTTCCTCAGCCTATGTGTTGACATCACAGCACCAAATTGTTCTCCCAGAATCTGCGATCTATTTGACTTTAAAACCAGGGCGTTTTGGAGAGCCCATGTCTGGACTAATGTTCTCCCCAAAAAACCTCTTGGACCCTTTGGCGCAGGAAAGGTTCTGGGTTGATTGGTATTCCATCCAAGTAGAGTCAGAACTTGGCCAGAGTTCCAACCCTAGCTGACGGATACCACTTAGGAAAAGTGCTGAGCTCTTTTTCTCTTTCCCCCAGTTCTTCTTTGTACCAGCCTCTCACTGGGTTTTTTCACGACCCCGATGTAGTCTGCCATCAGGCTGCCTGATGATCCAACACAGCCTTCTGGGAGCGGGGTATACGGGCTATGGGGATGTCTGAGGGTCCAGTCCTGCAAAACAAACTTTTCAGATTTTGTTAGTTCTTGTCCTGAAGGTCTGGTTTTATTGATTTGAGTGGGCACCATTTAATTTCGCTATCTTTCTTTACGGCTGTGTACCATCACCCACCGAGTACCAACCTCCAACCTCCTTCCCACTCTCCTAATTAATTTTTGATTATTACCTGTGGGCCTTCCTTTAACGCCTGGGTGGCCCAGTGCCTCTGGGCAGGACTTTTGATTTCGTCTGACCTTGGGAACTGATTTAAAGTTAGGTTGCTAGAATACATGCTTGATCTCTTGGTAGGATGGAATTGGTGAAATCTTCTGCCTTTCTAGCACCTCCAGTTTATTTTTTAGGGTTTGGTTGACCCATTTGACTGTGGCCTGTCCAGTGCTGTTATAGGGGATATCGTAGACTAACATTATATCCCATCTTCATACGAGTGCTTGTATTGATTTCAAGGTGAAGCTTGGACCATTGTCTGTTTTAACTTGCCTCGGGATGCCTAGCCATGCCATGGTGTTAACCAGTGGTGGACTGTTGCTCTGGAATCACTTCTTTGGTGCTGTGTGGCCACGATTATCCCACTGTAAGTGTCTACTGTTACCGCTAACCATGCTTGGGGTCTCAGCAGCATAACAAAAAATCCATCTGCCATATATCGGCGGCCTTGTTGCCCCTAAGGTTGATACTGCTGGACCATAACGGTGACCTCTGACAGTAGGGGCA
>WBNQ01081419.1:0-12414 GCA_013401375.1 Spizella passerina
ATTATTAATTGCAGCATTATGTCCTTTCCCAAAGTGATATTTTTGCCATATGCTGTCCCTCTTTTATATCCATTTTGCTACCTCCTGTGACAGCAGTCAGTGTGTCTTGCAGCAAATGTTAAATTTGTTATGCCAGAAGGCATGACAAATATGACACAATGAGTACTTACATGCTACAGGATAACAAAATTATTTTATTTAAAACATTATTTTACACTGTAACTCTTCTTTGCAAAATTATTTTTTCATAAAATTTGCCAATGTTTTCTACCACAAGGAACTTTCCTAAATTTTAACCACTCTGTCTTCAAATGAAGCAGGACTAATTGGAGCAGACCATGAGCTAACCTTTCCTTTTCCTGCACACCACCAGAGCAGCACAAGCTCACTTCTTGTCCCCTGGCCATCCCTGTTCACTCCCAGAGTGTTCCTAGCATGGCATGGCCCTCGTGCAGGAATGACAGGGGCTGCAGAGCTGTGGAGAGCGTGGGCACTGGGGCTTCTCCTCTGCGTCCCAGCTCAGACATTGCATTATTCAGCTTTGAAGGAAAACAAACCTCCTGATAAATAAGGCACATTAGATTTGAAGGAGGTATTGTGTTGAGAGAAGCGCTCCTGAAGGCTCAGACACCTGTGGGTGTCAGGGAGGAGCTTGGCATTTCCCAGGACAGCAAAGGAGAGTAGGGTATGGATCCAACCTGGAGCTTCAGTCACTGACACAGATGTGGAACTCTGGGGTCACTCAGGGAACTGCAGCTGTTTCAGACCAAAGCACCTTCTGGTGCCAGCACTCGGTAAATCATACCAAGATTATTGTGGAACCAGTAACAGGGAGAAAGGAGATAAATTAGAAGCATGGAAGATTATTTAAGTGTTAGAGATAATGAACTCAGCAGGGCCTGACAAAACGTCCCCCTGTGAGTACTCACAGCAGTAGCCAGAGCAGTCTCAGAAATTTTAGCACTGATTTCTGAATGTGTTTAGAAGACAATGAGATCCCAAAGGATGGTGAGAGGACAAAGAGAAAATCCTTTTCAAAGAGGAAAAAGGTCTATCTAAGAAATTAAATATTATTCAACCTAACTTCTTTACCTCAAAGAATACTGGAATAAATTATGAAGTAATCTATCCATTTGTTAACACAAGAGGGTTATAAGAATAATTTAATTTTCAAAAAAAATGAGCCAAACACAATTTCTTTCTTTGATAAAATTATTGGCTAAGTGGATGAGTAGGAAGTATGAAAATATCTTGTCTTTATTAGGTTTTTGATAGTGACCAACCAGAAACCCCCATAATCAAACAGGAGAAATATGTTCTAGATAAAATTGCTTTACAGAAGGTTGAATAAAAAATAGTTCAAAGTCTGTTTTCGACCAAAAGGAGATTAACAGATTCTTAGAGAGATATGTCCTATATCTTAAAGTCTTCAATATTTCCATTAAAGTGAAATATTATACAGAGAATATATGAGGGGGAAAAAAGATAACACCAAATAGAAAGCTCTCTGGATAAGAGACATAAAATAAAAAATTATCTTAACAGCTTCAATAAATCATCTGAGAGAAAGAAGCTGATATCTGCTGTGTTACTTACGATGTAAATCACATGAGAAGGAAAAACACTGAATGCATAAACACAAAATATGGAGTAAAATTTAAAAGATACGTCAGGAAAGGATTATAAATATACTGCAAATCACACTGACACTTCAAAAGAACATATCTTTCTAGCCTTTACAAAATGTGTTTACAGCTTAATCATTTTAGTATGTCTGGGACTATACGTCTATTACATACATTGAGCAATGCCTCTCTTGTTAAACATTGCCCATGAACACAGAAAATTCATAGGCAAGTTAAAAAAGTAAAATATTTCAGGCATTCTAGAAAAACTGAAGTAGAGGAGGTGGTTCATCAACAAGCAAAGAAATTCACTGTGGATTCCATCTTCACATCACAAAAATGTTGATATGAAACCCAGTGGGATACATTAATTGCTAGGGGACTGGAAAGAAGAAATTACTACAGATTGAGAAACATCAGTGTTTGGGTATATTTGGAGAAGTTTATAGAATCCTTGAAATTATTTTAATCAGAGATTTTGGGTCAAGGAATATGGCTACCCTCATATTGCAGATAACTTTGTAACCAAACCTCACTAAAATTTCATGTATGGTGAATTGAGAAGGTGACATTGGCCACCCATGAGTTGTGTAGAGATCACATCAACACTGAAACTGCTCCACAAACTGATCTTCTCTAGCGCTGTGGTTCTCCACCCTTCTATTCCTCACACTGAGATCTTTCTAGTAAAATTCAAAATAATCCAAGAATAAAATACTTCTTTACATATCCTTCTAGAGATGAAGTGTCATGCAAGTTAACACTATTATTCCCAACAGTTCTTCTAGTGGAAAACTCAAATGATTGTTCTGAAAAAAAGAGAGAATTCAAAAAGAAAAAATTTCAATTTTCTCACTTGATTTTAAAGCAATAAGTTTATTTTTTTTAAATATTGGAAGACACTAAAAATGTCTCTTTTTTATATTTGGAAAATCAGAGACAGTAGTTAAAAAGCAGCAAAATTAAAGATATCTGTTCATAGGCACCTTGCTGCAGTTAAATAGTTTAAATAATTCTTTGGGATAATCTCCTGAGAGGGAAGATATGTCAAGACAATTTAACAGCACTCCATTGTAATTTGACACATTCCTTATTTTAAAAGCTAGTGTAGATTTAAGGATATCTTTCAGGTTCCCTAGGTCCAGTGGAAGCAGAAGTCTCTGTTGACTTCCTAAATGCATTAAATTCTCTTCTAAACTGAAGGCTCTGCACATCTCTGCAGCCCTCTATAACCCAAAGGTTTTCAACAGGTACACAGACCAAAACACTGAAACAGCTTCAACATTTTGATATGTTATAAGAAACTTAATTTTAAAAAGAGATTCAAGTACAGTTAAATTTGTAGTCCTTTAGGACTAGCACCACCAGCACAGAACTCTAATAAGATGATTTGGCTTTAGACCCCTTCTTGTCATAAAGAATGCTGCAAAACAAGGTGGGAGGGGAGGTAGAGGAGGGGAGAGAAAGAAAGAAAAACAACTTTCATTTTAATTTATCTGTCTCATAGAGAGAGACTATGTGTGGCATTCACAGTCAGCTTTCCTATCAGCTCAGAAGATCTGGATGGAATCTGGTCCAGTCAGAGGCAAAACATTCCTGTCTTTGGGACATTTTCATGTATGTGGAGATCAATGTTCTGGTTTCCTCAAACCACCAGGAAGATCCCCTGATGAGAGGGACCCTGATGAGATGTAGCCACTGGCATTTACAGGCTGATGCTGCCAAGGAGAAAGGATGGTTCTATAGTAAAATATTAAAGACCTTTTTGGGTCCTGACACATGAAGACACGTAGGCAAAGGTGGGAAGGTACCTGTTGTGGCACTGGGCAGCTGCACAGGGAGCCTCTGAGCCCAGATTTGTGCTGTGCCACTCATCTTGCACAGAGGAAAGGTCCCTGCAGCTGTCCTGGGCTTCACTCTGGAAGCAGCTCGCTGGTTGACTCCAGAATAGGCCCCAGGAAGGGCATCATGTTTATACAGATGATCGAGAAATCAGCTTCTAGGTCCACTATCCTATCTGGCAAGGCTTCATGTCACACCAAGGAGATCAATTAGTGATTTCTGAACAACCCTAGGTAGAAGAAAGTAGGGTTATATACAAAGCAAAGAGGAGCAAAACTCAAGACTCAAGACTTACCTGCAACCTTTATTATGTTGCTTCAATACTCATTTAAATAATTAAATGTCACTACCAAAGGCCTTCTTCACAAAAAGGTTCAATGAAAATAGTATTTGAAGGACGTGCTGATGCAGTGTTTTGTTTTTCAAGTGGAATCTAGATGTGCCCAATATGTGGAATTCCAGGACAGCTTAGATTTTACAGTATTCCTTAAGATCTGAATGATTCTGCTCCAATGAATCAAGACTATTTCAAAGTATTTAAATTAAACCATTTTTGAATATTTTCTGACAACAAACAGTTTAATATATGTGTCTATGCTCTTCAAACTGCAAGGAAATAAAGCAGGAGCAGTAATTACCAAGGATAAACTTTGACAGTATTATTAAGGGAAAGATGCTAAAATACCAACGTGTGTCAGACACCAAGGTGTGTGTTCTCATTAACTCACAGGCCACCTCCTGCCAAGTGGCAGTGCATTGGCTTCTCATGAAGGAAAGGGAATAGTACTGACACTGAATTTCAAAATAATTCTATTACATCAGCATGAAATACCCATGCAAATTATGAAATCAGACAACCACTCAGCATATGGGTAAATTCATGGTCCCAGGAAGCTTAGATCAGGAGGAGCTTCCAGTTCCCAGACACTGATGTTCCCTTAAAAAGCAACACAATGGAAACTTTGCAAATACCACTGTGCCAAAACACAGAAAAAACTTCAGCTATAACCATGTTAGTTGGGCATGTTGGTAACAGCAATATCTATAAATGGAGACATTTCCCAAAGCTTTATTAAATTTTGTATTGGATTCTTAAAACAAAATCGCTTTCCATTTAGGAAACAGGTTATTTTGAATTTATTTTTTTTAGTGCACCTCTACCAATAATACTGTCCAGCTCCTTCTTATAGACTTACTCCTGCTCCTCGCCAGCCCCTGGGGCAGAAAGTTTGCATTTATTTAAAGGATCTTCACCAGCCTTCCTTTTAAAAGACATCTTTGATCAGAAGTCACCCTCGGGTATATCTAGAAATTAAGTCCCAGGAGAGCTGCAAACCTTTCCGGTATCCTTCCTTGCAGGAAATTGAAAGAATGAATTCAAAGATCTCTTTGTAGACATTCATTTTTATGCTGTGCAGTAAAGATATGAGTGAGCAATGAAATAAATCTCTCACAGATTTCCTGTGCTTAAGCTTGTAGAACAAGTATGAAATCAAATGATGAACACTATCTATTTGATTAGTTCCTTTCCTTGCATAACAATTACAGGTGACAGCTTTGAAACTATGTCCTTGGGAAAGGACACAACTTTGACTTTCAGATGATTGTTATGTAAGGCTGAAAGAGTTATTCAGTAGAAAGTGTCATTCCCTTAGAACTTTGCAGCAGTTTAAATCTATTTTAGTTCCAGTAAGCTTACATTTACCAAGTGAAATATCTCACACAGAAAAGGGAGAGATTCAGGCCCAAAGAAAGAATAATGTACAAACCTTATGGTGCAAGAAAATGTACAGAGTCATGAGAGGAAGGACATATAAGAATGACACCTGCTTCACTTTTTCCATGTCCTGATGTCTTCTGCTTTGAATTTGGAACCCAGAGGCATTGAAAGAAGGAGTGCTTTTACAGAGCCAAGATCTGTGATGCAGCCCAACTCTATACATTTTGCTGACATCCTGCAATTTCACTAATACTTACAGAAGTTTGTTCCCTCATAAGGCAAAAAGTGCTTGCTCTCTCTGGTATTCAAGTTTTGAAGACATTCAGGCTACATCTTGCCAAATCAGAGTTCCCAGAATGAAACATTACAGATAATTTCAAACTTTTTCTTTGAAAATAGAAAGGCCCATTCTACTCTCATTTCTCTCTGTGAAGAAGACAAAAACTGAGTCTCCTATTGCAATTATCAACAAAAACTTTGCAGAATCAGTTAACAGGCTTGTCAGGTAAGTCTTATTTGGTGTCTGTAGAAATGGAAATCCCATTTCTAGCACACCATAATCCCTAGTCATCCCACAAAAATTTTTAGAGCAATGCAGTGTACTGGAAGTGATAACACACACTTAAGAAATAGCTCTTTGAGGATGGCCAGCTCCAGCCAAATCAAATGTGGCACATCACATGTATTATATCATCAGAAGGCTTGCATAGAACACTTCTGATCTTTAAGTTTCAGATGATCTGAGAAAAAATGCGAGTTACTTGTTCAAGCTGCTTTTTCTTTCCCTAATATATTTATCAGATATAATAATTACTTGGTTTTAGACAAAATCCATTACATAACTAATTCCCAGTGCTAGATAAATTTTAGGTCCTTTTAAAGATCTGTCCCATTACTCTGTTTTGTATTCTTTGTCAATCACACATTTTCCTGTATTACTTAAATGCTAAGCCCATTGCTGCAATACTCAAGAGATGGCTCCTTTCCAGCAACTTGCTAGGTAAATTTTGCATATATAATTTTATCTGTGGCTTTTACACAGAAGTATTTCCCTGCTTCATTTGAGCATGTTTTTGTGCTCAGTTCAGCTTGCAGACTTAATGCATCATCATCTGGCATCCATATGCAAATGCAGATCAGAAACACTTTCAAAAACATTAATATGAAAAAGTGAAAGCTTATGCAGATGTATTAAGAGGCCTACACAGAGTCACTGACCCTGTAAGCCTCAGGACACAACTGTGTGATTTCTTCCCATCTGTGGAGCATTCCCCTGCCACCAGGCAGCCTGAAAACCCACAGACCTACCTACTTCCACCCTTCCTTTTCTTCAAGTGTCAAACTCCCTGACAAGATGTTCCCACAAGATGTTATTGACTGCAAAGTGTCTTCTGAGTAGAAATAAGTGATAATAACACTTGACTGAGAAAGGAAAAAAATAATTTGAAAATTTTAGTGAAATAGATGTGCCTGATCAAACAAATATTCAAAGTCATATTCTTTCAAGTTTAACCCTACCTCATACAGACTGTTGTCACCATTATCTCTTCTTGCACTGAATATAAATCAGGCAAAGCATTGCTTTCTTTTTAGTATTGCTATATTTTATCATAATGTCACTGCAACAATGTACAGTAGTACATGCAACTGCATGTTCTTTTTATAAAAATCAGAGGATTTTTGACCAACTGTAAGGAACTGCTCTAATAAACATGGGCATGCAGGTATGCATGTGCCAACTTGTGACTTATCCCACTTTGAGTGCCACAAATCAGGAACAACAAAACATAAAACAGACAACAAAATTTAGGTATACAGAAATGCTCCCCTTTGGTATCACTGTGACTTTCTTGTTTGCAATTTATCGAGAATCTGAGAACAGTAACAGGAGTTCATCACTGTACTGCAACTGCAGGGGCACAGTGTTAGTGTTTATTAGCCCTGTGTTCTGTCACTCACATCTCACCTGCCATGGGAGCTAGAAGTTTATTCTTCAAGGGTTCAGGCCTCCAAGCACAGTCAGGGCTCCTTGGGCAGTCCATAGACAATGCCTGAATGAGCACTGTGCCTGTAACCCCAACACTGGATATTCTCTGTCCAGTACTATCATCACAAAAAGTGTTCGCAGTATTTCAGAGTTCTCTGTGTCTCTCTGCTGTTCATTGTCAGCACTCTCTTTCCAGTGTCTTTCAGCGAGACCCTGCCCCAGTCTTCATTTTATATGATCCTCTGAACAATAAAATGAGGATTTTTCTCCTTTGGATTTATAGTCCTGAAGAAGTAATATAAAAATTTAATTGTAATTTTGAACATGGCATGCTCACTTTCAGCCCATCTGTTCTTTCCCCTCCCAGACACAACTGTGGCTCTAGAGCCACACATTGCCTGAGAACAGAAAAACCCCAACAAGCTTCACTGCTTGCACATGAAGGGCAAGTCTAAGCAGCATAAAGCTGTGTCAGGGAGAGATACCAAAGCAAACTTGTAATGGATTAACATGAGTATTGAAAACAGCATTGCCTGCATATCCCCTGCTGTATTATTTATAGCCAACACTGTTGTACTGCTTTCAAGACTCAAGCCAGCATCTGAGAGCTCCTATCTCCACATGCAACTGTGCTGAATTACCATGCCCAGCTCAGCTGCCTCAGTGGAGTCTAAAAGTAATCCCACAGAGACAGCAACTTGAATGCCAGCTAATTATATGCAAAGATGGAGTTTCTCTGCATCACCCATTTTCACTGATTAATAGTCTGGTCATGAAGCCCTGAGCACTTTCAGCTCTCTACTTCCCCAGTAGCTGCAGAGCAGGCAGGCTGCCCAACATCCTGGTGAGCAGCTCAGCAGATCCCCAGTTCTCTGCAGAGACAGTTTGTATGAGCTGTGGTTTCCCAGATTTCATCGGCACAGCCACAATTTTCTCCATTTTATCCCAATATCAGCATTATCTCATCCTTCAAGAAATTACTGTCCAGTCTGTGTGCAGTGGTTTTCAGGCTGTAGCATTAAATAGCAGGGGTTTTGAGTTCAGCCATAAGAACTTCAAAGACTTTCTACATCAAGGCAATCTGAATTTTTTTCCAAAACAGAGACAGTCATCTCTTGTAGTATTTTTCCTATAATTGTGTTTGCAACAGGAAAAGGCACTGTGCATAATGGTAGTAAACTGCTTTATTGTCAAAAAGACCCCACAGAATTAATTCTTTATAAATTTGCTGCCAAGGCAGTGCCAGAGACCTCAAAACTAGATCACCAGTAACCAAATGAGATTTTTCCCTGAAGAACAGAAAATCTGCTCAGTTCCTTGGAAAATCTGGACACATATAAAAAGCAACCCAGGATGTGGAATCACTCCAATCTGCTGTTGCCAATATACTGTGTAGATATAATATCTGTAGAGTATTTTGCTGTGTTCACCCAGAAAACAGCACCCACTCTGCCTTTCTGATTCATGGCATATTATAAACACAAACTTGTTTATCATCCTCTTTTCTCTGGTATCTTTTGGGGCATTTTTTTACTAAGTAGTACCTTCATTAGTGCAGTACCTGCTGGAAAAAGCCAGTAAATTAGATGCAAACTTACCAGAACTGAGTTAGGCAATGCTTGTGACAATCTTAAGATTGTTTTCTCAGTTCACAATCTTGTTTTGATTAGCAAGTTTTCATTGTGCCCGTGGAATACTCTTTCTGGAAGAGCAAGAACAAAAGGTGACTGTGGCTTATTTCAAATGCATTATTTAAAGCTTATAACAATCTGTTAAGGAGAAAAATTAAAATTAAAAGGGAAAAAACATAATCTATATTGCAACAAAATTGGCCCCAGCATTACATTTCCTACTGTATCAACATCTTTACTGTAAATTACTAAGGGTTTATAACTCAGTTGCCACATTTTTTCTGCCCTGAGACAGGATCCTCTGAGACAGGATCCCAGAAAAATGGCTTTTAAATTTATCTGAACATTTAAACAAAAAACCACATTTCATATATGTTTTGCACACAGCTCACTGTGAAAGACACTGTAAAATAAAAACAATATTAAAAATGGATTACTTAAAGTCTACTCAACAGTTTAATCACACATGCTTTAGTCATTTGTACAAAAATAGAGGAAGTCCATTTTTTTATGTCACTTTGAAAAATAAGGTTTGCAGAAAAATAGAATTGGATAGAGATTTTGGTCTGGCGTTGTCACTGCAATATAAGAAAATGTTCAGCTATTAGAGAGTGTCCAAGGAGGGCCATGAGGATGGGGAAGGGCCAAGAGGGGAAGCCGTGTGAGGAGTGGCTGAGCCCACTTGGTCTGTTCAGCCTGGAGGAGACTGAGGGGAGACANATGAAGCCCCCAGAGTTCAGGCACATGGTGTGATTCTTGGGGTGTCCTGTGCAGGGCCATGTTAGACTCAGTGATCTTTGTGGGTCCCTTCTGACTCAGCATATTCTGTGATTCTCTGATTTGTCAGAACCATTTTACCATAGCTGGGAAAATTATTAATTGTGAAAGTTAACAGCCAGGTTAGCTATGGGTTAGCAATCAGCACATGGCTGCTGTGCCAGCAGGTGCCTCACCCGAGCCAGGAGTGGTGCCTCTTGCAGCAAAACCCATCAGTGCCAGGCTGTGTCATTGGTGGCTGAGTTACACCCACTTGTAATGTGGCTAGAGTTGTGGTGTTCTGAAATTAATTTTTTCATAGTTGCACTGGTTTCCAAAAACAAGGAAAATCCCAACTGTTGAATTCAAAAACTACATTTACACTCCTTACCCTTTGCTATTTCAGTTAAGGAATAAAATAGAAATTAAGATTTGCACTTTAATTCAGAAAACAGCTGATTTTTTTCACTTTTAGAAGCCAATCACTTTCAGACAGGTTGTTTCAAGATGCATATCCCCCATGCTGGACAGCATTAAGCAATCCTCCTAAGGTTATTTTCAACGTTTTCATCTTGTCATAATGTACCAAATAAATATGAAAAACACACAATTTTAAAGTATTACACTTCATAGAGAGAATAAATTTAGAAGGATCTAATTGAATTGCATATTTAAATCTTTCTTCCACTGTCACTAAGACCTTCCTTATTCACGGTCTTCATTTGGATACTAAGACCCAAGGCTAGAGTCAAAACTTTTATAAAAGCTTAATGTGGCTTTTACACACATTGATATGCACTCCAGGCAAATATCTCCCTGGTCATGGCCAGGGCCAGCCAAACACAAGGCGAACACTGTCAGCAGTGCTCCTCAGCTGAATGCCAAAGCTCCAGCCCAGCAGCACCCCTGGCTCTGGCCTTTCCCCTGGCCCAGGCCCCACATGGAGCCCAGGGAGCTGTGCCTCTGGAATGGCAGCTGCTTCCCACCCCGGGCCGTGTTGGGCTGAATATTCCATCTGCTAAGGAATGGTAAGTTCAGGGTGGCAGGGAGATGCATGCATGTGTTGAAGGTATTTTTGCTGTGCTTTTAAGTTATTGTGCTTTGGCTCCGATTGGATCTGGCTGACTTCTCAGAGAAGCTCACCAGGAGAATTTGCTCAGCTCCCCCTGCCTGCCCTGCTGCAGGGACAATAGCTTCCAGGCAGCCACACAAAGCTTTCAAAATAACACTACAATTTTTGCTTTGGCCATCTGTCCATGGATTCAGATTAAAGTGCTTTTAGAGAAAATAATTCTTTGCCTTTTTTTTATTATTATTCATTCCACATTGCCTCTCCTGAGCCAGAGACAACATGATAGGTCAGATTTCTCGTACATCTCCTACAGTTTCAAAACCAAAAACTCTCTGTAAGCCATCAAAAAAAAAGCTTTAATCCTTAAACTAACAGTGTAATTATAAATCCATATCCCACAAAAAATGTTCCCTACTAGCTATCAGTGTCAAAAGTAAATAATTTTCATGGAGAGGCTCTAATGGTAAACACTTCACTTAAAAACCCTTCACAGCAGACAGCAGGATAACAGTGTTATTCAAACCGAGAAGTGAGAAATGTTTGACTCTTGTGCAATTTCCCCACCAACAAACTGCAAACAAAATTCCACAGGTCTTCCTGCAGGCGGAAATGTGCTCAGTGCAGTAGAGGTGTAAGGTTGCAGGCAAGATGTTTGAGTGCAAATATATTACAGGCAGCTGAAATGAGCTCTGTCTGGTGCTGTACTATATAATGCTTCCTGGAACAAAGCTGGGAAAGTTTCATGAATGAGAAGACCCTTTCTCTCACATTAGGAATGACACACAACTTTCTGGCATGGTTTTTCTGGGGAGAAGTGCTGCAAGGAGTTCATCCCCATTTCAGCCTCCAACTCCCACAGAGCAAAGGGGGACCCTGTTCTGTGCCTGATGAAGACCTGGCAGGCACCAGCCCTGCACGTCTGACTGAACTTTGCCTCATCCTGCAGGGTACACCATTACAAGGAACAGGAGGAGGACTGGAACAGCAATGGGAATTGGCTGGAGAAACTTGGGTTTAAGAGGTAACAGAAAAAATAAATTCAAAAGTAAAGTTGTTTGCAAATGTCTTAAATTTAGTGATGATCAGTTGTCCAGTCTTGTCACAATGATGCCACCCTCCAGTTATGTAATTTCCAATGCCTATAGTCAAACTGTCCTCCCAGTCCACCAGGTTAGGAAGATAAAGCACAAAATTGTAATTTTCCTGTGGCAGAAGAAAAATTACCTGTGATTGCTATACCCTGAAACAAGCAGGAACCATTTGGTATTCAGTGCTGGAAAAAGTGAGGACCTGTCTGCCTTGGATTAAAACTTTGTTCCTAAACTCTCTTTTATTGTAAGCTTTGGCGTCTTTACTACATTCTATTTGAAAGAACTCCTATTATAGGAGACACATGAGAAAAGTAAGTCAAATGTAAATAGAGCACATTGAACAAGCTTAAGGCAATAACAAACAAAAAATTTTCTTTAAAAGGCACAAAATGTCCCCTATAAAGTAATTTGTTACATTGCCCGAGTCTCAGCAGACATATGTATCACATTGCTCCTTCATTAATGTTCTTCAGATGAAGTTGTACAATCAGCAGAAATCCATTAAGGAGACAAAGTATTCCTATGTTGAATAGCTTGCTTGCTTTTCTTGCTTGTCTGTAAACTGTAGCTTTTTATCTTTCTTTTCTCTCTTCCTAAACAACAATCCAACGTGATCAAATTTCATATCAGGAAAACATATTAAAGTCGGAGGACATTTTTAATTTTCTAATTTCTTATTTCTACAAAAAA
>WBNQ01081420.1:0-11614 GCA_013401375.1 Spizella passerina
GAAAGGTAAACTTTCCTGTTCCATTTGTTCTGTGGATGGAAAGATGCAGAGAGGAAGCAACTTAAACATATTTCAGTGTCTCCAACCTAATATTCTTTGGGTTTGTGCATTTTTTTGGGGGGAGACATAAGATGTTGGGGTTGAGATAAGTGGTTTTGTTGATAAAAATGACATAAATAAAAAGTAAAAGCATTTACAGAGGAGTCCTCAGAGCCTTGTTTATTACAACAGAAATTCCAAAGCATCCAAATTGAAATAAACAATCTTTGTGCATAGTTCATTTTATTTGAGAAAAGATGAGAAGAAAAAGCATTTACTGAAGAGTACTTTTGATTTTGTTAAACTTAGAGAACCTAAGAGAACACCTTGGGAGGCCTTCCCTCATTTATCAGCTCTCTTTGAGAAGCAAGCTCAATGTCTATGAGCATTTCTGGTGTGTTCAGAACAGAATATCATCACCTCAGAGTTTAGGAACATCTATATTTCTTCATTGTTCTTGTGTCTCCTTCCCCTGTAAAAATACTCATCTGCATGATTTATAGTACATAACTAGGTGCATGCTCTATTTATATAACCTTGTTTTCAACATTGTTTTTGTTTTGCCCTTTCCCATGTAAAAGCATATAAATCCTGGAAGTCTCCATGGAGTAAATTTTAAAACAAATGTCCTCCAAGACTCTCTTTTAGCTCTAACAGCTACATTATCTACTTGGAAAAAAAGGACAGCAATTTCCAGACAATAAGTGTATGCAAGTGCATATTTTCTTAACTTATTTTTATATGAAAAAATTCTAAGTTTCTACCTTGGTAAAAGCAAGAAAATCTTTAGTTAGTTTTAAGGGAATTTTTAGGGCTTATGTAACTATGTTTTTATTGTTGCAAATCAAACCCAAAATTTCACCGTTAATGAAAGTAGACTCATGTTAGCAGTTAAATAGATAAGCACAAATACTGTCATTCCTTTTTCTACCAAAAAAAAAGCCTCTCCAAAATGAGGACTATAATTAATTATAGATGAAAGTTTCTGCCAGGTCATGACATTGTAGTGAATATTACTAAGTTATTAATTATGATGACTATTCTATTCAGTTCACAACCCATCAGCAGTTGTTTATAGCTTTCTACTCCCACCAGCTTGTAGAAACAATATTATCCTTTAGGGAAAAAGGAAAAGGACAAAGAATCCTCAGTCCTGTACAAATTAATTTTCCAAATAATGAAGGTAGGTGAATTTCAATTTCATTTGGTCAAATTTCGAATTTTTCTGGAACTTTCTGCCCTGAATGGCTTAATTTTTAATAACAATATTGGAAATTTAACCTTCTAAATGCTCTCTGGTGATGTTCTGGGTGCAACTGGTTCAAGAAAGCTGTTCTGGTTACCTCTAACCCCAGAAGGCTTAGGCTAAGTGAACAAATAAATTGTTTAATAAAACAAATTAAACTGTTTCCTACCTGCAAGTTACCTCTGACATCAGCGTTGGAAATGGCAGCTTTTAAAATGGATTCTGCAATATTGTTAACTCTCATTAGCACGGGAATGAAAACACACAGAGAGGTCATCACAGGTTCCTGAGCAAACTCATGGGGACTCTCAGCACAGTGAGGGGATAGAGCTGATTTTTAATCACTGTCTGTGAATCACAAGAATAGAACTAAACAAAATGGACTATTTCAGTTGGAGGGGACTTACAAGACCCTCTAATCTAACTGCTTGACCAGTTCAGAGATGACCAAAAATTAAAGTGTTTTAAGGGCATTGCCCAAATACCCCTTAAACACTGACAAGCCTGGAGCAACGACTTCATCTAAGAAGCCTTTTCCACTGTTTGACCACCTTCTCAGTAAAGAAATTCTTCCTAATGTCCAGTCTTAGCCTCCCAGGCACAGTTTTGAACCATTCCAACATGTTCCATCACTGGATCCCAAGCAGAAGAGCTCAGCACCTCCCTCTCCCCCTTAAGGAAGCTGTCAGAGAGCAATGAGGTCACTCCTCAGCCTCCTCCAAACCAGACAAGCCCAGAGCCCTCAGGTGCTCCTCACAGGACATCACTTCCAGCCCCATCACCATCTTTGTTACCCTCTGCTCACANGACAACCTTTGGAGCTCTGTCCTTCAGCCAGTTCTTCACCCAGTGTTCCATGTGCCTGATCTTTCCATAGCTGGACAGCTTCTCCAGAGAATGCTGTGATGGACAGGATCCAAAACTCTGTATTCTTCCTGAAGAGCCTGAGCTCACTTACCAGATCATATAGTTTATTTTCCCTCCAGAGCCCCACAAGGAGTCCAAGCCAAGCTTGGATTTCTATCCCACTCAAGACACAGTTAAATTGCTGGATCCTCTGCTTCCAAAAGGTTTTCTTGAAGACTGATCAGTTCTTGAGGGTTTCCAAGTCCTCAAAAGCAGATTCCCAGGATAAATAGCTCATGAATAGCTTTAAGTTTGCTCTCCTGAAGTCCAGGGTAGCAACTCTCCTCTTCCTTTTTCTCATTGCACTGAAAATTTTAAACACAACCATGTTGTGATCTCTGTGGCCAAGGCAGCCACTTACCATCACATCCCACACGAATCCTTCTTTTTTCACAAACAGCAGATGTAGGAGGGCATCATTCCTGGCTGGCTCACTGAGTACATGAGACAAGAAGTTATCTCCTACCAACTTTAAGAATTTTCAAGATCTGTCAGTTTGTCACAGCAGGATGATATTCCCAGTTTTTGTCTGGGAAGTTGAAATCTCCCATAAAGACAAGTGGGTCTGAATCCCACATTTAACTTGACTATCATTTCACAAGTTTTTGAATAAAGGTAGAAGAAAACAGGCAGAATATTACCATAGATTCATAGAATCCTGAAGGTTGGAAAAGACCTCTGAGATCATCAATTTCAAATATTAACCCAGCACTGCCAGGTCCAGCACTAAACCATGTCCCCAAGTGCCACATCTAAATGTTTTCTTAACACTTCCAGGGATGATGATTCCACCATTTCCCTGGGCAGTCTGTTCCAATGCCTGGCCATTCTTCAGTGAATACATTGTTGAACTTAGCAATTTCTTTCTCTCTCTCTGGAGTAGAACTAAATGATTACTCTTTGTTTCCTTTGTCCAGCAATAAGAACTAAATAAGTACCTGAAATAAGCAGATATTTTAGCTCTTCTTGAAGCTGCTGGTGATCTTGTGCCTAAGGCATGCAATTTCTGCTTGTCCAGCTTATACAGAGGATAACTCTAAGGACCTCTCTGAAGTTTTTTATATGAGCCTCATTAGAACAGTATTGAAGAGCATGGCAGTCATAAATTGAATTATCTGTACAATACTGTGATAATGAGAGAATTAATCTTTTGGAGATGAAGATCCCAGGCACAGAAAATTGTCCAAAGGTAAGCTGTGACAGAGCAGCAATGAGCTTTCGGTTGGCACCCATGGGGAAAACCACCTTCCTCTGGTGCCCATCATTATCTGACCTGGGCTAACTCTGCTGCATTGTTGCACAGCAGAGCACAAGCCAGGTGTGTGGCTGTGCCATAAAATCAAAACTATTTATTGTCATTGACTCCAGTTTTTGCTTACAACCGTCATCTCAGGTGACACACTCTTGCAGGAGCATGGCTATCAAACCTGGAGCTGATTTTTATTCTTCTAGCTTTGAGTAGAAGCAAATTTAAACCAACTGTTTCCAGCTGCCTGAGCACACACCCTTGGCACAGGCAAATTTGCCAAACAAGATCTGAAATTGCCATGGATTAACCTACCAGACTCACTTTGACATTAAACCTCTGCACTAAGGAGGAGTTTCAATTTAGATGTGCATTGTGTTTCTCTGAATGAGTTCTGTGTGGTGAATTAAATAATTCAAAGTATAATGTGCCTTAAAATTGTTCATTTTGGGTTCTTCGCATTGTATTCCTATACTTAATGCTTTCAACTGATCTTTCTGTGTTAATTGTTGTTGGGCAGTCAAGGCAGTTGATATCACATTTATCAATAATTAAAGGTGTGTTTCTTCCTTGAGAAGAAAATGGGGAAATATCTTGTGTCTGAATTATTGTGGATAACAGCAGAAAAGGAAAATGTTATATGTGGGATCTGCTTCAGGAATTAAGCTCTTGTGCATATGAGTCAATAAAGCTCTTGTGCATATGAGTCAATAGAGATCATAAAGTATTGTTTTAAATTGAATTTTTCATATGCTATTTTCATTATAAAATTACAAAAATCCTAAATAAACTTTATTTTTCTAAATTATGGCAACAATTAAAAATACAGTAAATGCATAAGAAGAATACTAGGTAAACCCTTCTCTGACTGTGATACTTCATAAGTGAGAGTCAAATCTTTTTATGAAGTTACTTCAAAATATTTGAATGCAGAGTTTTAAAAGATGTACAGTAGTCTTCAAATTGCCAAGGAAGTGTTAATTACATGAAAAATAAGATTTTATTTATTGTAGCTGGAAGGAAAAAGAAGTTGGATTTTGTGGACATTTATTCTGATGAGTGTCAGTGTAAGAACAGGATGTCTCAGGCTTTTGTGGTTTCTGATTTTTCATCTACACTGCACTCAGCTTTGTTTTTTTCTTCTGAGATTAAAATCAAAGTGGCTGATACGGTATAAAATTAATAAAATGCAAAATTAAAGGTTTTTTTTCAACTGCAAGGAGAGTCATATTATCATTGCTTTAATTTTCTCTTTTTGCATAGCAGTTTGCAGTTTTGAAAGGTAAGTATTCATTCTGCAGACATTCCTAGATTTCTAATTTACAAAGAAGTTCATTCATAATCCCTTAAGATTTCGGCTTGTCATTGACAGCCCTTTTTTTTATTCAGGATTAAGCTGGATGATGCTGTACAATAAAACAAACAAACCTAAAAAACCCACAACCACTTTAGTCTCTGGTGACTAGCAGAAGTCGCACATCATTTTCATTGCAAAGATTGTCAGCACCATTGAAGGCAGGTACACACGCACCTGTAAATAAGAGGATTTTGCGGGCAGTGGTGCTGTGGCTCACTCGGTGCCCCGCACACGGGGCTGTTCCGCTGCGGCCGAGGCAGCAGGAGCGCTCTGATCACGCCCTTGCTGAGTGGCAATAGTGCCTCCCGGTGGCTCCCTCTCTCATTCATCCCCGACGCCTTTACAATTTACAGCCGATTTTCGGCTATAAATCGTATTGTTTCTTTTTTTATTTTGAATGCAAAATGCACACAAGTACCCTCCTTTTACTGTGTTCAGCAAGCTGCCGGCACCTCCCTACCTGCGTTTGCAGGATGCTTTTTTCTGAATT
The DNA here is from genome assembly GCA_013401375.1 of Spizella passerina. Taxonomy (NCBI): domain Eukaryota; kingdom Metazoa; phylum Chordata; class Aves; order Passeriformes; family Passerellidae; genus Spizella; species Spizella passerina. The sequence goes on from WBNQ01081420.1 coordinate 5,285, forward strand.
TTTCACAGGATTATTTTACTACAGTTGCAGTAATTGAGGCTCAGACTGGAAACTTCAATGCACTGTTTTTCTTCTCATTCTGCCTTGGCAAGATTCTGAAAGAAGATGCACAAAGCATTCTATTCCTCAAGTCAAATTTGCATCCAGAGCAATTCCTTTAGCAGCATCCTGAGCAATCTGATTGCTGGAAACTTCTCATCATTTGGTGGAAATGATTTAATGAGTCTGTATCCTTCAGCTTAATTACATGCACTGGATTTTTGTGTTGTTTATGACTCTCCAAGAGCACAAAGGTCCACTTGACCTGTCTGCACAAAGCCCACTCAGTCCCTCAGCCCTCAGAGAGATGATTTGTGGAAAGTCACTGTGAAGAGGCTATGGGGGCAAGCTGTATTCATTCAAACAATAGTGTATAATGAGTTGAGGCAGTTATATCTTTTTTTACATGTATTTTGTTTAATTGTATGTGAATTGCAAAGCCTAATTAAATGTCTGTTTTGCTGACTGAAAAAATTCCCTTTTTTTGAAAGTGAAATAAACAAGATAATTTATTCTGATTTTTTATATTAATATTTTAGTTTTCCGTTGAAATGAAAGTGTATTTCACTTTGGGGGTGTAGTTTTGGGGGTTTCTTTGATGTTTTCTTTCTCACCTTAGTACTGCACCTGAGATCTCATATGACCAGGAGAAAATGCCTCTGAATGCTCCAGGCCCTATAAAAGTTACGGGAGATATTTCAGGTAATCATTTTGAACATGGAAGTCTAAAACTCATGGCTGCCATGCACCCATACATTATTGGCTGGTTTTTTATTTTTTCTGGGTCGAATTCTGTCCAAAAATGTGGCCAAACCCCTGTGTCCTCCAATTAGCAGAGGTTTGCAGAGGTGAGATGTTGTAGGTTGAAGCATGTACCAGGTTGGTTTTCAGAACCTGAAGAGCCTGGAATTGCAGGTAGCTTTTGTCTGTATGACTCATGACTATGCATCAACTGGTAATTATGGATTTAAACACAGCTTAAAAGACAGGAAACAAATGTGAAGTAGTGTGAATCTGTACCAGCAGCAGTTTCAGAGGTTTTCAGCACAGGAATGTAGGAGTCCTGAACTGTTTGCACTGTTTGGTGTCCCCAGATAGTGCAGGTATCAATGTGCTGAAACGGTGGGGTAGTTAAGCTGGATACAGGCTCATTCTGACCTCTTTGTCAGTATGTGTGATGCATCTATGCTGTGCAGCAAAGATGTGTGAATAATGCCAGGGGAGAGCTCTTTGTTGTGTTTTTTTTTCACTGGAACCATCCCTGATGGCAGCTTCCCCACAGTGTTAAATACCTGTTGTTATATAATGATATTTATTTCATTTTCTTAAGTATATAAGGATATAAAGCTGTTGGAGAGTGTCCAGAGGAGGGCTGCAAAGATGGCAAAGGGCCTTGAGGGGAATCCATACAAGCACTGACTGAAGTCACTTGGTTTGTTCAGCCTTGAGGAGGCTGAGGGGAGACCTCATTGCAGTCACAGCTTCCTCACAAGGGGAAAAGGAAGGGCAGAGACAGATCTCCTCTCTCAGGTGAACAGTGACAGGAGCCAAGGGAATGCCTGAAGCTGTGCCGGGGGAGATTTAGGTTGGATATTAGGAAGAGGTTCTTCCCCCAGAGGGTGTTTGGGCACTGGAACAGGTTCTCCAGGGAAGTGGTCACAGCACCAACCTGACAGAGCTCAATGAGTACTTGGAAAATGCTCTCAGGTGTGTGATGTGACTCTTGGAGTGTCCTGTGCATGGCCAGGAGTTGGACTCAATAATCCTTATTGGTCTCCACCAGCCCAGGATATTCTGTGGTTTTGTGATGGCAGTGACTTCCTCAGGACCTGGTTTCCAGCTGTGTTCTGTCTGGTGTGTGCCGTGTTTGAGCAATGGCTGTGTGAAACATGACAGTGAAACCTGGGTTTCCAAGTCGACATGGCAGAAAAAGAGGAAGAGAGAGTCAACTTCACTTTGGGCCAGGTAATCAAAGCAATTAAATCCCAAGTTGGATCCAACAAGCAACTTTGTATAAGGTTCAATCCTGTTTGGATGGAGCCCTAAGCAACCTGNCTGTGCCGGGGGAGATTTAGGTTGGATATTAGGAAGAGGTTCTTCCCCCAGAGGGTGTTTGGGCACTGGAACAGGTTCTCCAGGGAAGTGGTCACAGCACCAACCTGACAGAGCTCAATGAGTACTTGGAAAATGCTCTCAGGTGTGTGATGTGACTCTTGGAGTGTCCTGTGCATGGCCAGGAGTTGGACTCAATAATCCTTATTGGTCTCCACCAGCCCAGGATATTCTGTGGTTTTGTGATGGCAGTGACTTCCTCAGGACCTGGTTTCCAGCTGTGTTCTGTCTGGTGTGTGCCGTGTTTGAGCAATGGCTGTGTGAAACATGACAGTGAAACCTGGGTTTCCAAGTCGACATGGCAGAAAAAGAGGAAGAGAGAGTCAACTTCACTTTGGGCCAGGTAATCAAAGCAATTAAATCCCAAATTGGATCCAACAAGCAACTTTGTATAAGGTTCAATCCTGTTTGGATGGAGCCCTAAGCAACCTGATTTAGTGTGTGCCATCCCTACCCATGGCAGAGGGGTTGGAAGTGGATGGTCTTTAAGGTCTCTTCCAACCCAAACTGTTCTATGAAGCTATGATTCTTTGAAGTTTTTGTTTACTATTGATGCAATATTAAAAAACTACAAAAGAAAACTAAAAAAAACCCCTTAAAAATGCAACTAAACAAACAAAAACCACCAAACAAACAAAAAACCCAAACGAAAACAAAATGGTTCATGTCCTCAAGTCTCTTTCCACACCTTTATTTCTGTGATTTTCCATTGCCTCATCTGCTGTCATCGGCTTGCTCTGGTTTGTACTCTGTGAGATTTCCTTGCTAGCTGAGTTTCTTGGGAGAGGAGAGACAATTTTTGTCCTGCAGCTGCTTTCTCTTTGTTAGACACTTTGTCTCTCTTGCACATTCAATTCAGTAGTGCCCTGTAGAAAAGAACATATTGCCTGACATGGTATCTCTGTTTAATAAGTGGTTAAATCTTTCTGTGTTCCTGATATCTTGGCTTTGATGGAGATGGAAGGAGGATATTAAAAGCTTTCAGTAACAGGCATGTGCTGGAAGGACAATCTTGGTGCTGTCCTTTGGTAGCACATAAGGTTAAGTGTGAGAGGCATATTGTGCATTAGTGATTACACAGGAAAGCATTCTGTATCTGTTAATCATCTTTCTCAGGCATGCCTGTCTTAACTTTTCTGTTTTGGCAGGCTCTTAATTTAGAGAAAATTACTTTTTCATTGCAAAAGTGGTCAGTCCAGGTAAATTATGAGTTTTCCCCCTTTTTGCTTTTGAACATCTGAGCCTCCAAGGCAGTAATTGTTCACAATCCTCTTCTTCTCTGGCTCAAAAGCTCTGTAGAATTACTGTTATCAGTTTTCTGTCCTATGCCAGTATATTTGAGCAGCAGGGATGCTGCAGCCCAGCATACAGGGCTAATAATTGCTCTGCTTCACATTCCTGATGTTTATGACCTGTTGTCTGGAGCACAGCAGAATTGTGGGAAGCATCTCAGCTTAGGCAAGATTCATGCTGAAACTAAAGCAATATTCTATTGAAGAGACTGATGTGAATAAGAATCCAGAGTGCTGAAAATTTTCCTTTCTAAGCAGTTCCCAATTAATTTATGACACCGAGCTGGTCTGTGAGTAGCTGCGTTGGCTTTCAGGGGGCTGGCTGATCACATGATTTAGTCTAAATGTTTTTTCCTTGGGCTGCTGCTCGATGTGCTCCTTTCTTTCTGCAAATGACTGCTCTGCTCAAAAGTGCCCAAATGGCAAGAAGAAAATGCAGCTGCTGTTGGCAAGAGTAGACACTCTATGGGAGCACTGTCAAGGTGCTGCTCCCAGAGCTGTCATTTTCCAGAGGAAAAGGAAAATGTCCCACACAGGCAGGCAGAAGGCAGACAAGCAGTGTGCACAGAGGATAGTGGTGAGGAAGATGCAGGTGAATGGGCAGTGTTTACACAGAATTCACAGAATTCACAGAATTCACAGAATGACTATGTTGGAAGAGACCTCAAGAGACATCATCGAGTCCAACCCATGCCCCAACACCTCAATTAAACCATGGCACCAAGTGCTTTTTAAACACATCCAGGGATGGTGACTCCGCTCACCATACAGTGAGTAAGGAAACTTCTATCACAACATCCAAACTTAAATAAAATGTGGAGACAAGAAGAAAGCAAAAGGTGGAAAGATACAAGGATCAGAGTATGAAGAAGCATATTCAGAAGAGCAGAGAAAGGAGAATGAACAGATTGATGTACTATCATTTTTACACAAAAAAAAAAGGAAGCTAATCACAGTACTGGAGTGAAGACTTATCTGTCTATACATTCATGTGTGTATTTACTTAAACATACACATGCATATATTGAAAATGCACACATTTTCTTAATAGTGTCTATATGAACATCTTCTGCTAGTATAAAATGATCCTTGTACTTGCATAGTTTGAAAAAGCTTATGAACTCCTTTGCTATGAAGAGATAAGAGAGCTTCTCTACTTCTCAGCAGAGGGAATATTCTGTAGCATTTCAATACCATTATCTTATTCTAGTTCCTCTGTAATTCTGTGAAGTGGTTGTAGAGACTTGGATAATTCAAGTGTATGAGTTAATAAATTACAGTTAGAGTATATCCAGTTACCATAATGGCTCTTAAATAATTAAACAAAGCAATCTTAAAAAGGATCCTGCTACACTGCACTAACTAGAAAGGTGTCATAAGAGTTACTAAAAACCTATCCCTTAAAGTCCCATTCCACTGTGTACATACAGCACAATTAGTGTCTGCTTTGTGGGTATAAATCAAAGGCACAGAGTGCTTGTAGGGAATTGAGCTGAATTTAATGATGAGAATTGTGTGGGTTATGAAAAATGATGAGGATCTATCAGATGAGTCACCAAGCCTTGCTTCAACTGGCTGCAGCCCCCTTCCAGGTCACTACAGGAATTAATTCTTATAAAGTTCCTCCACACTCTTCAAAGAGGACACTACTTTTTAAATCAAGATCTGAAATAAGAATATTATTGGAAGACAGTGGTGTGTATTGACCATGCTTCAATCAGGCCTTGAAGTCCTGATGAAAGCAGAAAGAAATGCTCTTGTAATTAGTTCCACGAACATCTGACAATTTATTTGCATAGGTGAAGAATACAAAATTAGTCCTTTGTTAGGACTCTTGGGGGATCTAAATTTGTATTTGATAGCAATGAGTTAATAATGGTCTGATTGATCCTTTGTGGAAACTTAAATGAAAATTTTAAAAAATCCAGAAGCTAAAAGCAAAAGGAAAACAACATTTAAAAATAATACTCATTGAATTCTCATTCACATAAAAAATTAATAGTGTTATAAGCATAGTTCTTTTTCATGGGAAACTAGACATACTGTCTGAAAACTGAGTAAGGTATATGTTATGTATATGTTATATGTAAGGTATATGTATATGCCATAAAGCATATCAACAAAACACTCTCTGGAAGAGCTTTACTCAGAGGCTTTTTACTGTCTGTGGTATTTCAGATGTTCTCACAGCAGGTGGACCATATATTGTGTTACTTTCTTTGAAAAATTGCAGGAAAGCAGCTGGTGAAATACAAGGTGTCATCCAACACTTGTTTCATCTACAGTGAAGCAGACCAGTAATGCAGGTTTCTATGATTTACAATAAAGATCCAAACCACATACTCTAGACAACTCATTCAGTGCTCTTTTAATAAGAACTAAGATTTATATAGTTCCTCTCATTCCTCAAATATCCCAAAGCATTTTATGAACTCCTTCAAACACCGTTTTTGAGAGGAAATACAAGGCCCATGAAGAACTTCTTGAGCAGGAAACAGTTGTCTGGAAAACTATGCAGTACGCCAGTTTGGGACAGGAAGAGAAGGACAAAGATGTCAAAACAGAATGACAGATAGTATATATAGTTAGATATATTATGAATAAAAGCAATTTGTCTAAGCACCCAGTTACTGGAATCTAGCCAATAAACTTCAGGATCTCACTTCCTTTGGGAGAAATGTTTATATTTTTACATATAATGTAAAATCAATCCAACTCTGGGTGTTGAAATACTTTCCTATGTGTGCAGCTGCAATGAGAATGTATTTTTGTCACTGGTGGTTACACTGTCCTAGTATCCAAAATAAATCAGATGCTGTTCAGTTGCTGTAGTTATAGTTCTGGAACTGGGGAAAAAGAATCACAGGACAAGAAAAAAAAGAAAATT
>WBNQ01081422.1:6764-18929 GCA_013401375.1 Spizella passerina
TTGCCTCTAACAAAATGCCTTTAGGGTTTTTTTTTCAGAATTTCTTTCAGACTTGATAAGATCATGTTGAATACCAAGTCAATCCTCTGGGGTAACTGCAGCCCCTCCCTGGTGTCTGACAGCTGCCCACTGAGTAAGTATTGTCCCTGCTCCATCACCCAAGTAATTAATGAGAAAATTGAATCACACTTTGGGTGAGACAGACACGTGTGACTCAGTACAGCTCCCACTCTGGCAGCACACCCCCAGAGAGCGCTTTTAGAGCTCCCCCCCTCCCAGGGGGTTTTACACAGAAATTTCTCCCAAATGAAGGTCTCCTCCCTTGCGTTTGAGAGGTTGCACAGAAGAAGAGGGGGTTGTGTCAGGCTTTCTTCCTTCCCTGTAGCTGTGAAAGATATTTTCACAAAGCAGCTGTCATATTTGTAGAAAGAAAAATAAACACAAACAAGGCACAAACGAGCAATAATAAGGCTCCCAGGCTCTGCAGATTCCTCAGTCATGCCATCTCTATCAGCTTCAGGTAAGACCTTTGCAATTAAAGCCAGAAAGAATAAGGTAAACCATAGAGGGTTTTGCTCTCTCTACAAAGAAACATTTTCAAAAGTTAGAAACCTCCACTGTTGGGTCACAGCATAAAGGAGCTTGCAGACAGACAGCAGCTCTGTGATGGATGGAGCGTGCCAGCAGCTCTTGGGAAGCACAGCTCGATGGGAAGGCAGCAGAGCAATAGCTCTTCCCTCGCCTGTGCTGGGGTGAAGTGGGGGAATGGACCTGGCTCGGCACAGCACATTGCAGCCAATCGATGGCCCCAGGAGCTGCAGCAGCCGAGAAATTGCTGCCATGGATTTATATAGGGTTATACATTTTAAAGGGAGGCCACCTGAGAGTCATCTTAAGAAGCAGGAACAGCCTCTATGTGGTAGCAAAGAGAGGTGATACCAGGACAGACAAAGTTATAAACATCGTATTAAGGCGTTTGGGAATGGAGCGAAAGGCAAGATGATATAAAAGCTGCCTTAGGTTGTTTAAAAGATATTTTTATTGCCTGTGGATGATATGTTCAAGGACATAAATGTGTATTTCTCAGTCTCAGTTTGTGATTAAAAATGCCAGCTAACTCCAGACCATGTCTGGAGCCTCTCTGAGAGGCAGCAAAGCAGAGTGGGGAGAAAGGTTTCCAAGCAGCCCAGCACCATCACTTGCCCCAGACTTGGGGTTTGTGTGACACAGCTAGGAGAGAAAAGGCACCCTCTTGTCTGAGGGAGTCACAGAGGGGCTTGTGCTGAAGCTGGCAGCTGCAGATCCCCTGAGCTTGGCTGCCCTCCTCATCTTGCCTCTTTTGATCTCTGCCCTCTGCTTACTTCTCTCAGGTGTAGCCAGGCTTGCGTGTCCATATCAAATGGGAGCCACCACCAGAAGTTAGATGAGGTCACCTGCTGCAGGGTGAGTGCTTACCTCCACCAAAAGGTCTGGTTGACCTCTCTGATATGTGTAAAAGCAGCTGTGGGGTGTTTTTAGACTAATCTGAGTGTGCCTTCATATGGGCTGTGCTCTGTCGGTGGGACTACGTTGCTACATCCACTTTACCTGTCCTGGTCCTGCCCTGGGGCAATGAAAAAATGAACCACAGGGCATTGCCCTGCCTATTGCACGCCCAAGACAGGACTTGAAGATATCCTTCGGGAAGCCCAATGGCATGACAGGCCCTTCAGAATTATCCTGGCTGTAAAACAGCACATAATGGTGAGGCAGTCTAAGCCTTCAGTGCTCACTCTGAAGCCCTTAGGAGCGTAATACACTGAGCGTCTTGAAAAATATCACTCCTGTTGTGCCTTTTCACCTCAAAAAAGCAGGAAATAAACTCCACCAGTCACTTACAGGTGTTTCTAAGGAGCACTGTGAGACAAGTGAGTTGCAGCTCTGACAGCTGCAGTCGTTTTTGCTTGCCTCTCTGCCAGACTGGCCCACAGATCTTTATTATTTATGATTTCCCCAGATGCAGCAAGAGCAAAAGTGGCACAGAAGCAACACTGCTCCCCTTGGAGCAGTCCCCTCTGAGGGAGGGGACTTGTAGAAAGAAAATTAAAATTTACCTAGCCCCTCACATGTGAAACCCCTTTGAGGGAAGCAGCAGCAATGCCATCTGAAAGGAAAAGGAAGGGGAGACATGTTTGAGGAAAGGCAGCTCATGCCAAGAGCAGGAAACATAACCATTGTCACAGGGCCTTCAGGGAAGAGAGAGGGAAAGGTCACATTTGGGAAAGAAAGGGACGTGAAGGGAGTGTCAGGGGAAAAAGACAGACAAATGGGAACAACAGAAGCATATGGATGATGTCAAAATGGGAAGAGAAGGCAGGCATCCTATCTGTGCGTTGTAAGCAGATACCTTTTTCCAGAAGGAAAAACACTTTTCCCATGTTCTTTGGTACTTCTCAGGCAATTTCACTGCTATCTCATCTTCCCATATCATCATTTTCTGCCCTGCAGAAGAGAAGGATTACAAAACACAGGTTCCACAGGTGTCCAGCTGTCACTTATGACTACACAGAGCAATAGCAGACACCTTCCCTGCCTTGCACTGTCCTGTGGTACTGTCCTGGGAGCCCCCTCATCACTGAGTGCTACCAACACACCCCTTGGTTTGTGGCAGGGATAAAATGGGGAGGGGGTGTCGGGGCTTTGTACCCTGCTCAGCACTGGCTGAGGCATTGAGGAATCACTGGAGAGGTGGGAACAGCCACCTAGCTTGGCAGACAAGTGGTTGGGCAGCAAACCTGTTCTGCACCCTGCATTATAGAGAAGCTGGACAGACATGGCCAGGTCAAGCACCAGACACATCCAAAGCTTCTGTCTGCTCAGATAAAGTAACACGTGCTCATTTCAGAGCAAGCATGGAAGGATGGGAGGAGTGCTCTAAGCACTGAAGGCTTAGCCTGCCTCACCACTATGTGCTGTTTCACAGCCAGGATAATTCTGAAGGGCCTGCCATGCCATTGGGCTTCCTGAAGGATATCTTCAAGTCCTGTTTGTTATTGTTAGGAAGCTTTTATGGGTCTGACCAATACTATGAAAACTATTGCTTGGCAAAATGTCCCAGTTTTAATGGCAATGAAGGCAGAGACAGAGCCTTTTCCAACTTCTAAAAATGTCTTACGAAAGATGAAGGTGGCCTGGTTGACACAACCACCTTCGTGGTGTTGGTCTGTGTCAGGACCAACATCACAAAGGTGGTTGGTCTTGACACAACAAGAGCTGCGTGCTGCAAACATAGCTGTGGGTTCCAGCAGATGAGATAACAGCAGGGCATTCACCTCAGCATGGCTGGGAGAGCTGGGGGGCTCTGCAGAGCCTTTATTTCCGTCAAGCACATCTCACGTGGAAATAACACTGTGACAGCAAATCCAGCAAAGTGGTCTAATCTTCCCAATTTCATTCAAAATAAAAATAATGCAATTAGCTGTTCTTGGTCATGAATAGGCAGTATCTGATTGCTGTTAGAGCCCACTGTTCCAGTGTTACAAGTGAGGCCTCATACAATGGGCTGCTCTGCTAATGTCTGTCTGCCACGTGATGGCCTTTGACATCCATGGGGCAGCTGAGATCCCTGGGAGGAAGGAATCCATCTTCAGCCATGCCCGAGTAAGGAAGCCACTCAAAGTCTTGGGTTTATGCTTGGTGCACAGTTCACACTCCATACCCAAACTCTGCCTGCAAAAGGTTTGCTGATGCATTTATTTCAGCAGCATAATTCAATACAATTTATTATTTTCTTTGAGACATTTGTAGAACAGCAAGAACAGAAAGAGGGAAGCCTTAACTTATTTGTCTCGCATTTTCCTTATTTGCCTCCCATATTCCTTATTTGTGACTACAAAATGAAGTTTAAAACACAATACACCTCTGCTTGGGAAAATAAGATAAACTCTTGAGGAAAACCCAGCTTCCTACTTACTAACAAAAATTGGTCACAGTATCAAAAGTCAGACTGATATTGGAATGTAGCATGATCCCCATATTAGCTTACACATTTACTTTCCATCAGACCAGATTTCTTTTGACAGCATCATAATATTACATAGACATGCTTCTTTCTATAAAAAGCAGCAACAAGTTGGAGGGACAAATGGTATCTGTCTGCAGGTATAAAATCACATTATCTCTCTGTGATGCAAAGGTGCTGATTAAAAAAAAATAATTCAGTCATTCAAGGAGTGTCATAAATATAATTACTTGCATAGGAAACTAATATTTCCAGAACCACTCCTTCTGCCTTGGTTTTAAATGTAATTATTACTATGCATACCAAATTCTTGGAGGTGATAAAATGAGCACTGATCCACACAAAGTATGCCTTATCTCAAAAAAGACAGAAGGTTCAAGCTAAATTTTCAAAACTTTTTTTCAATTCTTTAGTGAAAAATCTCAGTCTTTCAACTAAACTACAAAATGAAACAACAGCACAGCAGGAAGCTTGCTTGGAGAAAATCTTCTCTGGAAAAACAACATTGTTTTAAACTAGTCAGGAGCTAGAGAGCGAGTAGCATGAAAAAAAAAAAAGAGCCTAAACTTTAAAATATTCCCCCAGTTCAGTCAATTTGCCTCCTCCTGACCCCATCCATCTCCTGTGCCTGAAGCATAGCACGCAGTTTGTCCCTGCTAGAGGAGCAAGTGCTCCCAACAGTGCTGATCAACCTCCATTGCACACAAACACCCCCCTGTGCCAGTGTCCCAGCTCAGCCCTTTCCCTGCTGCAGTGAATTAAGTGTGTGGAAATGTTGGACAGTGCAGAGACATATAATTCTTATCCTGTGTGGTATTCCTGTGCTTTCCCAGCAAATGAGGCCAGGTGGAAAATACAGGTGTACAGACACCTCCATCCCCACCAAGTGTAGTGGGAAAAGGCAGCTTCCAGGCTGCTGGTGTTGCTTGGCAAAGTGCTCTGTGGACGTGCTGCTGCCTGGCTATAAGGGCACCGAGGACAGAGGCACAGAGCAGCTGTTTGATTTGGTATTTGTGTGTCCATTCAGCAAGTAAGATTGCTGACAGGCCCACCTTTAGGAGTACAGGTGCTTAAATCCTCTTCCTAATTCTTATCCTAAGCATCTTACTCTCACTTTAAAGTGCTGACACATCCTTAAAAATGTGTTATTGTTTGGATATAACTCCAGTCTTGCACAGGTGGAGAGAGAGCCTGTGCCACAGAGGAAGGTGCAAGGGACAGTGCAAAGATGTTCTATCCCAGCATCTTGTGTCAGGGACACAGAGGGCAGCAGGGGATGGAAAAGGTGTTGCCTTGTAGGTGACTGCCAAGTCTGAGTTTGCAGCTTGAAGTTTAATTGTGCTCAAAGCAGGACAAAAGTTGAATCTCGACTGCGTTTTCCACTTCGCTGGCTGAATGGTAGCTTGGGCAGCTCAAACATCTGCCTGCATTTTTGCATTTTTCAGTTCAAGAGGTCTAGGAGTGAGGATAACCCGAACAATGCTGCAGTAAAGAAATATTTTTGGTCTATTGTCTTGTGTGTGGCCTCATTGCTGGAAGGTTACACCACAGCCAGCCGATGTACCCAAGGTACCTGCTGGAGAAGCTGCCCCCATGCCATGAGTCATACACTCACTGCAAACTTTCCCTGACCAGATACAAGCACATTCATCTTTTCTCTTGCTCTTTCTCTCCCACCACTTGTATTGTGATGCCAACAAAGTAAACTCATTTAAAAAAAGAGTGAGAATCTGCCCTTCACTGTGAGGCTTTGCTGCAACCTGTGGAGCCTTCACAGAGACCTGACCATTGTTTCACCTCTGGCTGCCTCCTGTCCTTTCCTTGCAGCAGACAGAGCTGACAGGAGCAGACCTGCCTCCGCTGAACCGGCTGCCACCTCCACCGTCAGCACTGAGTCAGCGCTTCTGCCGTTCTCCAGCTGCCCCGGCAGCAGCTGGGTTATTTCCAGGACACTGGAGTTACTGCCCTCAATAAATGGAACTGCCACTGGGGGAATGCTGTCCCTGGGAGAGCTCTCTGTAGTCAGAAGAAAGAGCTTAAGCATCAAGAAGGCAGGGAAAGGCAAAGTGGTGTTCTACCCAGGGGATTTTTGTGAGGCACTCCTGAGCAAAATACAGCAGCCTGGGAGCTGCTTTCTGTGATCTTTCAAGGGAGGAGCTCGCTCAAGGAGGATCAGGGGATGGGGAGACTGTCACAACCCAGACTGTCCCCCAAAGAAGCAAACCCAGCAAGCATTAAGGTGAGACCCAGATGGGCTCATCCTCCAGGCAGACCTGAATCTCACCTGCTTGGTCACTCCTTCCAAGTCACACATCTCATCATAAAACAGTAGAAAGGAGAAAACATTTTTGTTTGTTTCCCTTTGTCCTTTATTCTTCTTAATAATGACTGCTACAACAGCTAGCTGAAATGCTGAGGAGCAGCTGCATTATCAGAAATTATTTTTACCTCATTATAGAAAATTATCCTTTTTAAAGGGAGAGAGGCAGAATGGAGATTAGAGGTTCTAGTGCTTCATCAGGGTTACTTAGTACCTGCAGATCATTACATTGATAAAAATATGCACAGACTCACTTTTCAGGTTCAAAAGTGTTTTGTCCTTTTGTTTGCTTAGCTAAATAAAGAGGGTTTGTTTGACCTGTGATTTTGAATCCAGCTGGCTTTTTAATATACAGTGACTCATACAAAGCAGCCTGCAGAGTCAGTCTCTTTTGCACTGTTTTACTGTGGATTTAGACAGAAGCCCCACAGAAAATCAAGCAGTGTGTGGGGCTTTCAGCCCCTATGGGCTCCCAACCAGGTCTTCCTCACCAGAGCTGTGCTCTTCATTCTGTAATTGCTCCTGCTGAAACAAGGGAGCTCATCACAGTGGGAGGCACTTCAAGCAAGCCAAATAATTGAGATTTGGTCGTGCAAGGCATTGCAAGTCCAGTATGATCTTCAAGGTTGGTAATGAACCATTAATTTCTAATGAAGATTGGAGCTGTGGCCTGTCTCAAAATGGCAACTTTTTTGTAATGAGATACTGCCATTATCTTGGCTGAAGTGCAATAGAACATCACTGGTTTCAGTGGGAACAGGCTGGGAGCTCTTTAGACCATGTCTGTCATTATTGTATCTAGATCAGAATAAGGCAAAGCTTTTTTAAGAGTGGTAAAGCAGGAAATCTCATTTCCATTTCGAGAACAGATTACAAAGAATGCACCACAACCAAACATTGGGTCTCATGCTTGCTCTTCACTCAGTGTGTTTTCTCTCCTTGTAGACTGCACCATTGACATGAGAACATAAAAAGCTTTGAGCCCATGGGCCTGTAGGGACAAGGAAATAGTAATTGCAATTGCCATTGCAGCCCTGGTCTCTATGCAGGCAAAGTTGCCCATGGACTTGAGAAATAGCAGATCAGACACAGTCCTCCTTGAGCAGACACCTGATTGTCCCCTGGACTGCCTTCCATTGGGAACATGGGGGAGTCACAGCCCTGCCCTACCCAGTGACTGGAAATGGGGCTCCAGGAATTTCCATCTCCCCAAATAATTTCATTATCAAAGTCAAAGTGCCAGCATCTGATAACAGGAGGAGTTTGTGGGTCCAGACACTGCAAATGTAACACCATTTTCTCAAATAAATGTCTGCTGTTTCAAGAAAAAGATCAGAAAGAGAAATACAGATGTCATGCTATACACAACCCCTGGGCTTCCTCCATCACCTGAAATGGGATGTTGTTTGGGGACAGAAGAGATCAGGTAGCCTCCTTTATGTTATTCCACTCAGGTGTTCCTGCAGATGTGGATTCACTTGGAAAATTAAAGCTGTATTTTACTGCAAGTGGGTTAACATCAGCTCCACTGTCAGGGCTAACCAAAATGTATCAAAATACTCTCTCCTCTTTTACCTTAGTTTTTCCTAGAAATTATGAGTCAGCATATCTTTCTGAATGTGGCATATAGAAAAAACATCTGTAATGTCTCAGGAAAATCAATGTCTGAGATCACTGTAATCTGAACTTTCTTCCTGGAAGAGAAGAATGCTTGGGGAAACACTTCCAAAGTGTCACATTTTTAACAGGAGGGATTCAGCTTTATTTTTCAGACACAGTGAATCATTGGGGAAAGTGATAACTGAAAATGTGATCATATAACAGAAAAAAAGGAACAAAGTCTCATTTAAAGCAACATGAACAAAAATTGGAAGAGTAACTCACCTAAGTTGCTTACACTCCTCGATTAAGTGGTTTATTACTCAAGTAGGATTCTATTCAGTTAAGTTCTTTATCTAATTTTTATACAGAATGTCACTGTGCAATGAATTCACGGTGAAAATCCCCCCATGCCAGACAGGGTTAAAGGAGGGAGGTTGCATTAGAGGTGCCCTGTGGCAGATCCTGCCCCCCTAAGGACTAAAAGTAAGGATAAGAAGTTTCTCCTAGGGGTTTTAGAGCCAATGCTGGTTTTCAGAGCCTGCACAAGGCTCCCAGAAGCCTGCTCAGGTCCTGCACAACATCTCACACCTGGGTGCAGGGTCAGTGCCAGGGTGAGAGGATCTGCACTCAGCAACCCTCTCCCATGGTTTTGTTCCAGTCAACACAGGAATGACAAAGATTTATGAGGCTACAGTGTAACAGGTGGCACAATTTCTAGTTTTAACAGAAAGCTTTGCCACATTTCACCTGTCTGAGACACTCACTGGTCTTTTCCCTCAGCAGTTCCTGTTGTGGGTGTTGCAGCACCTTGGGCTGGGTCTCTGCAGGGTGAGCTCAGAGCACAGGGAGGATGCTCCAGCCAGCAGCTTGGTCCCTGGCTTTGCAAGGGGAAAGAGCTTGAGCACTCTGTGTGCCACCCAGCCACAGGCCTCTTTTATTTGCTGGCTCAGACATAGCATATGAGATGTGGCCTTAAAAAGGGGTAAAAACATCTTTTTTACCAGCAACTTGAAAGTGTTAATTTGAGCAGTATTTTGACCTATAATAAAATCGAGTTTTAATTATATTTGTAACACCTCTGCAACAGTTCCCTGAAGAACTGCATTCCTGAAGGTAGTCATCAATTACAATGTCAGATTTGTGATTATTAGAATTGATAAAAATAGTGGAACTAGCAGCCTGGAATACCAATTTTTCTTTTAAATGAAATATCTTTGTGTTATTAGTGAAATGATGCTGGGTTTCATAATACTTGCACATAATACAGCATTACTGATTCACAGCCTCTCTGAGGCTTGTTGGATCCTCGTGGACCCAACTGCTCCAGCAGCAGAAGTTTGATCCATTGCCAGTCATAAACTGGGAAAAGAACTAGTCCAAACTTCATATATGGTACCACACATATAAAAGGAATCTGTTTCAGCCCTAAAATACAAACAGAAACATAGTGATAAATTATAACATAACCAAGATGTAAGTGTAGCATAATTATAAGTAAATGAACAGCAACACTGCTCCTGAAATCTGCTGCACTTGCTGTTGATCTGAATAAATCAGTCACTGCTGGATTTGAACCTGAGTGAAGGAGTGTTCCAAACTCTGAACAACATTGACCTCTGATGGTCTCTCTGAAGCCACTAAGCCATGGGATTGTCACAAGACTGTACACTGCTCTGGGACAGGCAGACAGCAAAGATGCACTTAAATGATTTTTCTACAGCATCCAGTCCAAGAACAAAGAGGCGGAGAAACAATTCAGATTCCCCTCAGAACTGTGGATGATAAGGAAAGTCCACATACTATGGCATTTTACAGGCTTTTAAGAAAGAATACTGTGCCTTTTTTTCCCTTTTAGCATTAGACTAAAATAGGAAAAAAGAGCCCAGCTTAGAGAATGCTTTTCCCCACAGTCTAATAATTTTTAAATGGGTCATTATTGTAAAGGGCTAATTTATAACTTGAAAATTAAAGCTACTGGGAACCTGGTGAGTAACTGTAACAAGCAGCCTGTTTGACTAGGCTATTTGTTTCCTTGGTTGTTGGAAGAAAAAAATTAAAAAAAAAAAAAGAGTTTGTGCTCTTTGTTACTCTTTGCCAGACTAAAGAAGAGAACAAACAAACAAGCAGGAAGGTGCCTTTCTTGGTCCAGTATTTCATCTCCATAGTGAATGATGATCTCTTTAGGCAGAATTACATGGGGAGCCTTCAAAAGCCAACAAAGAGATTTTTCTCAACTGGCAAACTTGCCATCTCTCTTCTTTCTAAATGCATCTAAACACACAGGTTATATTACATTTTAAATATTTTTATTTGTATACAAAATGTTATAATTTATCAGTGTTGTGCAGCAAAGTCTAGATAGACACACACATCACATACATACATCCCCACCCCCTTCCCTCCCCCAGCACACACACTTAGAAATACGACACGAACACAACTTTCTTTCCCTCTGCCCTTTAGAAAGGCAACACTGTTTTGGCAGGTCAGCAGCTAGAAATAAGGTGCTATAGTCAAGCAGTACCGGAATGTCTTCACTTTACAAATGTGATGTGCAAATCTATATACAACCACATTGTTGGTTTTTTTTTTCAGGGAACCCAAAACTCCATACCCCGAACCACTCTCCGAGATACAAACATGTATAAAGTGCTAATACTTAAGCATGTTTCCAACGACTTCACGACGTAGTTTGAAGTTTAGAACAGGCACTGTAATAGTTCACTGGGTAGATTGTCACTGGGTGCAGCTTGACAGAGAAAAGTCACTCAGACATCGCTGGGGGACCGGGAGCGAAAGGACACTTTAGCCTGAAAGCAACCACAGAAGAGCACCCACATGGACCTCTGGATTTCCTGGTTTCTGTAGGCATAAATGATGGGGTTGATCATGGAGTTGTAGGTAGCAGGCAGGAGGGTGGCGTACGTGTACACAGAGGGGTAGTCAGGATCCCCCACCACACAGTAGATGGCAAAAGGCAGCCAGCTGGCTCCGAAAGTCCCAAGGATGATAGCCAGGGTAGAGACTCCTTTTTTGGTGGTGACATAGTGCGAGGCAGTCAGAAAGTGCTGCTGGAGAGCTATCTGGTGGGCATGCCTGCAGACGATCTTGCAGATCTCGATGTAGAGATGGAGCATGATGAGGAAAATGAGAAAGAAAGAGGCAGACAGCAGCGTCACGTTACTCTTGGTCAAGGGTCTGACGACGCTGCAGGAGGTGCGGTCGTGGAGGCAGTTCCAGCCCAGGACGGGCAGCAGCCCCAGGCAGAGCGAGACCCCCCAGGCACCGGCCAGCATGGTGTGGATGCAGAGCACCGTCCTCTCCGAGTAGTAGGTGAGGGCATTGTAGAGGGAGAGGTAGCGATCGACCGTGATGGCCAGCAAGCTACTCACGGAGGCGGCGAAGGAGGCGACGAGGAAGCCGACCGTCAGCAGGCTGACCGTCTCCGAGGGAATCACGTACTGGAAAACGAAGTTGAGGATGAGGCCGAGGCCGGCCAGCAGGTCAGCCGTGGCCAGGCTGCCCACCAGCACGAACATGGGGGTGCGCAGGGCGGGCGAGTAGCAGATGATGGCAACCACCAGGGCGTTCTCGCAGGCGATGGCGGTGCCGGACACGCAGAGCATCACATCCCAGGGGTTGAGGGCGGCGGGCGCGGGGGGCCGCGACGAGAGCTCCAGCGAGGAGTTGCCGCCGCCGGCCGGCAGCCGCGGGGCCGCCGCTCCGCTCTCGTTCAGGGCTGCCGCCGCCTCCATGGCCGCCGGGGCGGCCGGGGCTGTGCGGGGACGGCGGCGGTGCGGCGGTGGGGCGAGGGCAGCCGGGGCGGCGGAGGGGTGGCTGTGGGGCGGCGGGGCGCGCATGCCGGGCGGCGGCACCGCGCCCGCCCTGTCTGTGGTGCTGAAGGCGCAGAAGTTTCCCGCCGGCCCGGCCGCCCCCGCGCCCCGCCCCGCGCTCACGTCAGGGGCGGGCCGGGCCCGGCAGGGGCAGCCCGGGCCGGGGGGCGGCGGGGAGGCCGTGCTGCCCAGGCCGCGGGGACAGCACTGGCCCGCTCTGCCCGCCCGGCTCCGGGGCAGGGGGCACCGGGAGGGAGAAGTGGGCGCACACACACAGACGCACACACGGAGCCGGTTCTCCGCTGCTCTTCCCCCCGCTCCGCAGCCGGTTCCCCCGCGGTGGGTGCCGTCCGTGCAGCGCTGGCTGTGAGGGCTCAGCCCAGCGGGAGCTCCGTGCTCCGGCGGATGGA
>WBNQ01081423.1:3137-23638 GCA_013401375.1 Spizella passerina
ACCTGGGATAGTGAAATGTGTCCCTGCCCATGGCAGGGGGTTAGAACTGAGTAATCTTTAAGGTCCTTTCCAACTCAAACCAATTTTTGTGGTAGATCTATTCCTTTTCTCTTTAAAATTCCAAACACAGGAACGAATTACATCCCGCCTGGAGATGCTTTTAATTTTCTCTGAACTTTTCCCGTTGTGCAGAGGTTCACAGGCACCACAGCCAGATGATTAGCCCAGGCTGCTCTTGCTCTGTGTTGGTCTAATTATCTGTTCATTAGAATCTCAAGTCTTGAGCTGGGAGTGTGTAGGGTGTCTTTGTTTAAAGGGCAGCCTCCTAATGCAAATATTAAGAGAGCTTTCTGCCTTGCCTGAGTCAGACTGACAAGCTAATAATAGCCTTGGTGTTAGCCTTGGCTGGCACAGAGCACCAGTGCAAAAGGGTTTAAAGGCACTGCTGTATCAATCAAACTCTGGCCCATAATATGCCTTTGAGACTTTTGCTTGTTTTAACACTTAAACTCCTATTAAGAAACATCCTCTGAATGCAGAGGGCAGGAAAACAGGAGCTGTTCTCTGATACACCACTACATCAACTTGGGGCTTCAGCTCAGTCCTGCATGGCCTCTAATTAGAGTGCCACAGTGCTGGATTGTACCTTCCCTGGCTGTAGCCTGGTTCCAGGAGCTGTTCTGAGGCTTAGAGCTCTGCAGTGAGTCAGATATCCCAAAACCTGCCCTGCTGCCTGTGTGTGTGTGTGGGTGTGTGTGTGTGTGTGTGTCTGTTGGAGAGATGTGAGGAGACAGTAGGGTGTTCAACTGCAGTGCTGTAGGTATTCAAACAGCAGTGAGGACTTTCCCATGGCTGCAGCTCCCTGGAACCCTTGTGGTTTTTAGCCAATGGCTCCTGCAAAGTGACTGTGTAGAAGCCATTGTTAAAGTGTTATTAAGGATGTAGGCACTGCTTACTCTTTTCTGTGCATGTTCAGCATTTTAAGAACATGTTTTGTTTCTGCCATTGGGTCAGTTCTTGTCATGGAGAAGGCAGAGAAGGTAAAATAGCCTCACACATGCTAAAGTGGCCCATGTACTTTTATGCCAAGACATAGTTTACATCAATTTTCTTTCACCATCTCTTCTGTCCAACAGATAATTTTTAAACTATCTGTTCCTCATGATTTGTTTATAAGCTCAAGTCAAAGATTGTTTTCCTGCCCTACAGCACAACATGTTCTGTATTAGTCCAAGGACAAAAAAAGAATAGTCAACTTAAAGTGTTTTCATCTTGCCACATGATGCCGGTATTCCATTGAATTTCTCTCAATTGGGGTTGCAGGTAGAGCAGATGGTAAGTGGCTTTATGTATTTATTTAAATGATACATCATTTTTCCTGTAATTTTTATGCCACTGCTTGTGTTGCCTTTCTGCAAGCCATGTTTGCAGAAGGTTCATCCAGCAGAACCTCTACAAATGTAAAACTTCTCACTGAAGTCCTTGTGAGACATGCATTTTCAATTCTGTTCCTGTGAGCACTGGCACCTGCACATTAAGCACATCCTTCAACCTAGCCCTTGTCAACAAAACACTTAAGGATTTGACTGAGTGCTCTCCTCAACTGGGGCCCTCAGCTCCAATTCTGAGCTCATTGCGTTTGGGGTAAGCTTTAATGAGAGCTGCAAGTTGAGCAGCCTCAGCCTTCCAGATTTAGTGAATATTTGAAGTGCCCTTAAAAGTTTTTATTCTACTTTCCTAACCTTGACTGTTAATATCTCCTCCTATTGTAACTCTCCTTAAAATACTGCACTTTTTCATGCCTCATTTGTTTTGCCTCTTGGTGTATTAAGTGGAGGACTAATATAGTGTTGTGGGAGAGCATTTTGGTTCCTTTCTGGGGGCAGTATTTGGTAGATGATTCCCCTCCAGATGGAAGCAGAGGCCCTGCTGGTGCCTCAGCAGAACACTGCACAGTCCTGCAGTCCTCACACCCAGTATTTGCCCAATTTTTCTATCACACCTCAAATAATAAGGAAACACTCTCTTTCTCCTACTCCACTACCCTACACCATTTTACCCAAGCACTGCTAACCCTAATTACACAAAATCTTCAGGAAAAAATTGTTTATACAGCTACAGACTGTTTTCTCTATTTTTTAAAAATATGAAATCATTACTTCTGGAGTTATTTTATTATTGAAGACTGAGGGTGACTTATGAAAAGAAGTAAACACAGCCCTGCTCTGGACCAAAACACCTAACCCTCATTGATTTAAATGAGAATTGAGCACATGCTCAAATGCCTTTATGAAAATAGGCTAAAATAATGCCCCATCAATTGAGTTAAACTTTTCCTCCAGACCTTTAAGCAAGGATTTTTGCAAAAATTAAGGGAGAAGAGTAGCATGGCCTCCAATATTAAAGATAACAGCACTTTCAAACTTGCGTGTTTCTAAAAGTGCATTTTAATTTAATTCTGGGAATGTTAGTTCTTTCAAAAATAAGACTTTGAAAAGACACTACTCTTTGAATTAATTGTCTACTGTATATTTTTAATATGTGAGTCAGATCAAGTGCAAATTGCCTTTTAGAAGTTGCCAGATCAAAAACTTGTTTTATCTAGGGCTGACTTTTCCCTTCAGGTTTAATATCTTTCTACTCATCAAAAGGTGTCAAAGTTCCCCTTTTCCAGTACATGTATAGCAAGAAAAACCATAGTTTTGTCTTTCTTGTGCTCATTGCCACTGAAACAGTATCTACACAGCAGTGTTTTCAGCACTGAATATAATTAACAATGATTTACATAACATTTAATAACATTTTAAGAAGATGAAATTTCATTACCATTATTGAATTATTCCCCCCTTTCAAATTCTGCATCACAACTGAAGTGATTTTTTTAACATGCAAGCTGCATCCTCAGCAATGTGTTTCAGTCAATTTGTATTGGTATTCTGAGGGTGCTCTCATTCTACATCTCTCTGCTTTTATTCCAATTTAGAAGCAGCAAGAGGTTAACCAGGATTTAAAGGAAATACAATAGACAATAATTCATTCCATTGCATGCCTGAACCATTTGCAATTATGAACAGTATTGAATTTTTGTAAACTGAATTTCTAATTGAATTTCAGGAAACATTTGCCATCATTATATTTTATAAAGGATAAGAAGTGTTGCAGAAGGTTCGGGGTTTTTTAATTAACTATTAAGCAAGGTAGGCAGTGTTACCTTTCAATCATTAATAGAAGAGGCAGCAAGAAAGAGAGATTAGCAAAGTTAATACAGCAATAAGCCCCTCTGTCTCAGAGATAAATAAGATACTTAGATAGGTGAGATGTTTGTAGCTCTTCCAGACTTGATGAACTCCATTCTTTGACAGAAAAAGCACTTGCTCAAAAGATGTGGGAGCCAGCAGCAACCAGCTCTGGGGATTCAAAGAGGAAATGGATAAAGCATCATAAATTGATCTCGTCATTTTTGCTCTCCCCCCTTTCTTTAGAAGGAACAAGAGTGAGGAGAAGCAAGAGAGCTGCATAGCACTCAGCATAACTTAAACACCCAGAAAAATTCTGGAATGGATAATTCAGCAACACACTCATATGTAACTGGAAAATTATGAGAGGAGTTGCATAAACTCTCTTCTTGTCTGACTTGTAGCATGTAACTTGTTCTTTGCAGATCCAAGTAACTCTTTTTACAGTGGAATAATGGCATTTGTGGGCAGGATGGGAGTGTGAATATTTTACACCTGGTTCTTAGTAAGGCTTTTCACAATGTTTAACATTATATTCGCAAGTCAGCTACACGATCATAGTTTAGATGAAAGAACTCTAACCTGCAAGCAAAATTGAGCTCAAAAATACTTTTCAGCACTTTCTTTGCAAAAGGAGAAGATATATTTATGCAGCTCTGCAGGATTTTGCCTTCTAGTTTGCTTTCATTGGTGGTCTCGGTGAAGTAACAGATAGGGTGCTTACACTAAGAAAAAACCAAACAGTAGGACTACAGTTATGCTGCAAGGCAGAAAAAAGGAAATGGAGAAATAATCTGAAAATTCAATAGAAACAACTTGAAAGTGCTACACATAACCAGATATAGTCTAGTGAACTAATAGGGAATGGAGAGAACAGGACTTCAGTCTCCAATCTAGAGAGATTGGAGCCTTGAGCAATCATTAATGGTGTGATAGTTAACAAGTCCAATATTAGATTCTGCACCTGGGATGAAATAACGCTGGGTACAAGTACAAATAGGGAGAGAAATGGTTGGAGAGCAGCCCTGCAGGAGGGAATCTGGGGTTGCTGGTTGGCAGCAATCCCTGCACCAAACAGCAGTGTGCCCTGGAAGCCCAGAGGGCCATCCACATCCAGGGGTGCATCAAGCTCAGCATCACCAACTGGGCAATTCTGTTCTGCAGAGCCATTCTCCAGGTAATATCCTGACAATATCATGTGCTTTGATCTACATGTAGGTCTGAAAGAAAGGGAAGTACCATTCATGTATAAACATGTAGTATAAACAACAAGTACAACCAGCACATAGAAAAATCCTTTAATTCTGCTTAGTAATGCCAAGACCCCCATTGTAATCCTCAATCAGGTTTTCAGCAGCATTTCCAGGACAGAGAGGAAATGTTTCTGAACAGACTGGAAAAGCGCCTCTCCAGAGCAACCACAAGGCATGCAAATGCACATTTGAGAACCTATCCAGCAATACTTCTCCAGGCTTTTCTGAACAAAACCAAAGCACAGGAGTGATACAATATATTCACAATTTTAGTTTTGTTTGTGTTTGTTTTGTATTGCTGCTGTAAAATTTAACTTGCTATTCAGTTTGACCCTTCTCCTCATGAAGTTCAGATGTTAATGAAATACGGGGAAGAAAACACTTTTTTTTCCTTGCTCTTTCATTTTTGTGGATGAGACTTTTCCAGATGGTGTTTGTGAACAACAAAATCAAATATATATGCATATTGGATACACTCACAGTTATTTCTGCTTAGGTTTTGTTGTTGTTGTGGTTGTTTCTTCAACAAATACAGGTTTATTCTTAATAACATACTGTCACCAATTTGAGGGGTCAAAACCAAGAATTCTGGATTCTAACAAATTTGAGGATAATCCTCTTTCTCATAGGACTCCCTTTGGCTTTGAGACAGCAAACTACTGTTTTCTTCTCTTTACAAAGTTTTGCTGTGAAAATTTCTCCTGGATCTTTTCTTCTAATCTACTTTCTTGGAAAGAAAACTCCTATTGTGTACATTGGGTTTATCAAAAATATTTTGGTTTAACTGGAACCAATGTCTGTTTCCAATTCCAATTAAATTAAATTCTGTACTAATTTTAGATCACTGGCAATGTTCGAGGGGAATATGCATATATTTTGTCCACACATAGAATTTGTGTATAATTATTTCTCAGGTAAATGTCAATGGGCCCCGTTTGTGCAGAATGTTCAGATTAGTATCTTTTAGCATGAAAAATATATGCTTCATTTCTATCGAGTTTGAGATCATGCAGAAAATGCTATTCCTTAAGTGTCAAATTTTTTATGTCACTTAGTCACATATTTATGCCACTTTTCTCTTCTGAAATGAGACATGGTATTTAGAATACTGCAGATGGAAGCAATCTCTAAATCAGTCATGCAAACCACTTGCTGTTTTATCATATAGGACATAGATGTGAGACCTTTTCAAATCCTCTTTTACATGTTAACAAAGAAATTGGCCTTTAAAAAAGTGATAAGGAAATGGAGTTCAAAAATATCTGCAAAATATCAACTGGATGGTGTCATTTTAGCAGGATTCCTGGATCTTTCTATGGTGTGGGATGCTTGAAATCCTTACATAGATTTTATTTATCTTGAAGCCTTACTCACTCTTCCGTCAGCATCGATGCTGCTTCAGCAATCACCACCTGCCTTTCTGCAGTGGGGGAGAGCTGGTTGCCTCTTGTGCTTTGCCAAGTCTCGTGCTAGGAATTAGGGCACCCGAGGTGTTGCAGCAGGTGTTTAGAACCAGCTGAGCATTTGCTTGTGCCATTTTGGGAATACCGAAGAAAATACGAAGCTGAAGTGGCTTTTAATAGTAAGCATTTCAAATATTTTTTACATTGAACAACACACTGGACAACAAATGTTTGTTGAAATTGAGAAGGCTCCAGCCAGCCTCTTAGATCTTGTCTTTTTCCCCATGCCCATGGTGGCAATTAGCATGATGGCTCTCTAGGTTCAGAGGGCCATTACTCATGCCCAGAGCAGACTGCAAAGTGACCTGTCAGTGTGGCATATTGTCTCTGACAAGGAGAAAAGGATGAGAGCTCTCCCAAGAGCAGAAAAGAGGATTTGTTTTGAAGGTTTTGGGAACCTGAGGATGTAAGGAAACACTTGGTGTTTTACCAATGGCACCTGGGTCATTATCTCATTGTCTGATAGCCCAGCCTGAGCCCTAGATTCAATACTGAATGTGGATGGGATGTTGGCATGTCATATATGGCTCACAGGGAAATTAACTGGGAATTTGGGAACACCCCTTACTGCATAGCTATTTTTACTGGATATCCAGGGAACTCATCTTGATGTGTTGTACTGTCAGTATGAAGGCTCATGGTGGTGGCCAGGAGGTCACATAGGCCCCACTTGGGTCCACGTTGCCCAAGCCTTCCTTCTCTTAGTTCTTGGCAAGGCATTCCACTGCTCAGGAAGAGGCATGTGGATTGAGAAGAAGGTAGATTGGTATTGTGGGAGTGCAGCAGTGAATAGCACAGTATTAAACAGTTGTAGCTGTGCAGCTCACATAAATCCAGGTGAGACCTTTGACAGAAATGCCTGGGTCTCTCTGTGTAGCTCTTTGAAGATGGACTCACAGTCTGTAATTTCTTCCAGCAGAATTAGATCTCCCACCCAAATCAGTCCCTCTCCAAGGCCTGTGTTACTGACATCAATTACTAGAAATATTCGTCATTGGAAGAGTGAGACTGTGATTCAGATTTTTTACTCATTAATTGAGTATTTTGTTGCCAACTGTTGAGAAACTTATCAGCTTTCTTTTTCACTCATGCAGCCCACTTGCGTCAAAATGAAGCTTTTATTAGGTGCTTTGCATTAAAATAGAGATAAAAGGAGTATGTTGGCTTGAAGAAGAACAAGAGGAATATATACAGCTGATATACATTTGTCAGGGCTCTGTAAAGGTAATGAAGCGATACTAATTTGCATTAGTTAAGCAGCTGAGCTTCTCTCTCTCATAGCAGCTCTTCTGCAGATCTCCTGGTGATGACAATGTGGCTGGATGGAGTTCTGGCTCAGAGAGAGTTAATTTTCCCCATTGCAGCCCTCACAGAGCTGTGGGTTGTATGGGTATCTAGAAAGGTGCTGATAACACACCAGTGGTTTGGCTACTGCTGCACCAACGCTGTCCTACCCCAAATTTCTCTCCTTACCAGTAGGCTTGAGGGGGGAGGCAAGAACTTGAAAGAGGACTTAGCCAGGACAGCTGACTCAAACTAAACAAAGGGACCTTCTGTACCGTATGAAATGTGTTCAACAATAGAAGCTAGGGGAAAGAAAGGAGGAGGAGGGCAACATTTGTTATTATGACATTTGTCTTCCAGAGCACTTGCTGAAAGCCTACCTTCTGCCAAGTAGTCGGACATCATCAGCTGGAAGTAGAGAAAAACTAATTTCATTTTCCTTTGCTTCTGTACACGGCCCTTGCTTTTGCTTTAATAAACTGCCTTCATCTTGACACATGAGGTTTTTTTCCTCTCTTATTTTCTCCCTGTTCTGTCCTGCTGAGAAGGGGAGTAATGGAGCAGTTTGGTGGACACATGGCATCCAGCCAAAGGCAACCCTGACAGCTTCTAGCCCATACCTCAGGTAGGTCAGAAATAGTCGGAGTCATGCATCTGCTGAAGGTGGCTGATAGGCAAGATTTATTTGCAAGTAAATGGTGGAATTCTCACTCTTTTTCCTGAACTGTCTTTTGATATTACTAGGCAGAACTGTTCTGCTTTACCTTTGCCTTTAGGGCAAGGGATTTGCATTTTTTCATGACTTCTTGGAATTCATCATGTAGGGTTAAGAATGACGTGTTTCTCCAAATCTGGCTGGAGACAACACTCCAACCTCTCTGTTTTTCATCTCTTTTCTGATTCCTCTTGCTTCTCAATTCTCAGGCAGTGAGGAGGCTTTTTCTTACCTTTTCTACCCCTTTTTCTAGTTCTATCTTATTCAATTAACTCCAATTTTCTTGTCAAACTTTCTTTCTTTTCACCTGCTCAGAAAGAGTCAAATATCATTTACCTTATATAAGCATATTTCTGGCTGATACTGCTCTGCCTTCTACAGTGACAAAAAAAATAAATTTCAATAATTTGGATTTTGAGTAAGTAATAAAGGTTTAAGGGATTCCATTCTGTTGTATTATTCTGAAAACACAGACATTCTTTGGCTTTCGTGAGCCCACAAGCTGAATCAGATGTGTCCCACTTAAAATACCAGCTGAAGCTCCCAAGTCCTTTTGCAGACATCACTGTTTAATTCATGCAAACTGGAGGAAAAAGTGATGATAAGCTAAGAGAAGTGTCCCTCCTGTTTCCCCTCACCAGGAAGTTAATACAGTTTTCATGTCTTGTGACATTATTTAGTGTTCCCATGGATGGCTGCATAATCACAGCCTGACAGCCGGGGGCACTGGGAACAGACACAAGTCCTGTGACAGAAAGGCTCTGGGACAAATGATACAAAGCAGGTAATGAAAAATTTACCAGAAAAACAGCACTTTCATTCTGTTCAGAAAACAAATTTTATCTCTCCCAAACACATTCTTTAAAGAAATTAAATTTTATTTTTATGCAATTTTTTGTGGATTTGTGTGTGTGAGTTTGTGAGCTGTATGAGCTGGTTTTCCACTCAGAATTCAGAGTGGAAAATTCCTGCAGGTAGTTTTCTGTCTTTGAGTCAGAGTATGCACTGAGATATAATATTCATTTCATTAGGCTCATCAGTGTTAATACTGTTCAGCTCCATCTAATGAGAACAGTAAATTAGCATGTGCAGTAGCTCTCTTTCACTTACTAATTGATATATGATGAAAGTTCCCATGCTACCAGCTAGTACATCCTCAAAGACAGTAAGTAGAAACAGTGGCTTAAGGGATTTTAAAAATATATGTTTTTAAAGACAGTGATAGCCAGTACATGCTATTTAAGAGAAAAATGTAAAAAAAATTGTTGCTGCCACTGGATAACAAAATCTTATACAAATAATTTTCTTCCCTGGGAATTTGAGCAGCTATTTTACTTATGCAGGAATGGTCTTTGAATACATATTTCAGTAGCATTATGCACTTCAACATAAGGATTATCATTCTCAAATCTCTTCTCAGAGCTGGGTTTTTTGGTGGACTTTTAACTTGTGATCATGAGCTTGCATCTAATTGAAGAAGTGTTCATACAACTGCTGATTGCTAGGCAGGAAAGCCTTGAATTACTAGTTGTCTTCCAAGAAGTTAAAATGGAGGATAGCAGATTCTCATCTGATGTTAATCACCTGATCTTCTTAAAATTGGACTGTCTTGATTTGCATCAAAGGATGGGAAAGAAATTCCTCAAGAACACCTCTGTCAATGAGAGTCACCCAGTACCCCAGAAGCCCAGGAGACTTTATCAGGCATTAGCCAAGCACTTGTTAACAAAGGAAACTTTGAATGACCAGTAAGGGAAATAAATTAAAAGTCATAAACTTCATCAGTACTGCCTTGTGGATGACTTCATTCTTCCTAAAAAGTCAGCAACTGACTTCCCTCCTTCTGTAGTAACATATGCCTACAAACATTCAGAGGGAAAAAACAGAGACAGGCGAGAATTAAAAATGCAAAAAGGAACTGAAAATAATCCATTCTGCTGTAGGAAGTATGGAAAAGACTGCAAATAGGAGCTTGCACATCTTCCAAGTCATCATGTTTTAAAAAGGGAATGGATCAATGTGAAGAAGAAGCAGCCTTAGTCTCTTTGGAGCCAAATGAATCTGCTCAGTTTCCAAGAAATCTCTGACCAGGTCTTGCAGCATTAAAGGTACCCAAACACTGTGCAAACTGTAAAGGCACAAAGTTGTTTAAAAGTCATGTTCCCCTTGGCTTGGTGGACCTGCAGTGATGAGATGCTGCTCACCCGCTAGTGACAAAAGCTGGGGCTCCTCACCATTGTGTTCTCTGAGTTCTTGTGTCCCAGCAAAGACCTTGCCTTCCTGAAAACATGCTGCTGGCTGCCTCCTGCTCCCAACAGCAGCTCCAGTGTGTGTGCTGCCAAACCACATGGCCCTGGCAATGAGGCTTTTCTTGGCAGGAAAGCCCTGGGGTGCTCTGCGAGGTCACCCGAGGGTTGCTGTGCTCCCTGCATCTGTTTCAGTTCAGCTCAGCTGCCATAATGCTGCCAGAAATAGGTCTTGCAGCACCTGAAGACACAATGTGGTAGGCAGTTTTCATTTAACTAGAAGTGAACTTTGTAAATTCAATGTGTTTATTTTATTATCCCAAACAATTTCTCACAATTATTTTTTCACAAGTATCTCAGTATTGTTATACTCCATATGGACAAGCCAAAAATCCTGTCCCACAGACAGATGGAGCAAATGAAGGAGAAACTATTATAAATGCAAACAAAATTTTCTAACTGAAGGCTTTATGATTTTAGGTTCTTGATTTTGTACTCAGTGGAGTGTCTTTTATATGTGATAACTCTTATAAGGCTGTGGCCGGTAAAATTAGTAAAATATAGTGAAATGTATACTTACATTTCTTACTTCCTTACAATGTATTTTTTCATTTAACTTTATATGTTTGTGTACTAAACGTGGGAGGATTGTGACAAAAAAGGCATTAGTCTGAGAAGTATTTCTGAATTTCTTGCCTAAACCTTAAATCATATCATGACAACTATAATCTGTAATTTTCCTGCTGAGGTGGAATGTGGGGTGGTACAGCCTCTGCCCCCTGATTTCCACATATAGTTAATTTTTCTCTTTATTTTGTTCATTACAGAAGAATTTTCTATTGCTGAGGACTATATTACTTCCATTTTTAGAACACTGCATTGTGTTCTTCTGTAAGATTTATATTTGTTGTGGGATAAATATGGTATCTGAGTGATACTTCCCATTGCTGAAGTTGAAAAGGTCTGTTTCTGAAGACTGATAAAAATGGCGAAGTACAGGACTGCTTCAGTTCATATATTGGCTTTTCTTCACAAACTTCAAGTTGAATTACCACTGAGCAAGAAGCCGCAGTGATGATATTGTAAAAGATTCATATTGTTCTGTATTTTTGGAAGAGATCAATGATATTGTGGTAAAGGAGATGAAGGAAGACACTTTGTTATCTATGTTCTCCTTTGAATGTGATGCCAGGTCATAAGTTTTCCTTTTATTTCTGTCAGCCAAACTCCGCTGCTCAGATCACTGTTTGTATTGTGTTTTTTCACTGGCAATTAAAACCTCTAAACGCGTTAGACTGGAGTGTTTAGCAGCATTCCAGATTATTTAACTGACCTTTTATGAATTCCTGAGTCAATTGCCAACTGCCAGGACAAAATAGGCTTGCATTTCTTTTCCTAAGCATAGGCTTGCATTTATTTTCCTAAGCATTGTATTTAGAGTTATCAACGGCTTAACAAATTCCCCAAGGCTTTCTTGGCTGAGAGGATCTAGGGCTTTTCCTGGAATGATTTTGAGTGTTTCATCCCTACCCTGTGCAGACACCTGGCCCCATCCTGCATCATTCATCCCCTGGTTCTGAACAAAATGGTTCAGTGATTTCCTGTTGCCCTGGGCCCACTCAGGCAGTGCGTAACCAATGCTGCAGCTCACTCATGGAGTAGCAGTAAACACAACCTTACCTTCTACTGTTTTACTTCTTAGCCCACAAGTAATATAAAACAGCATTCCCAATTGTAATTGAACTACAACAAGATCTGCTAGGAAAAAAACCAGCTAGTTCCAGGGGCCTCCCCCTTTTGTTGTCCTTCAGAGACTCATTCCTGCAACATATCTTATGTATTCTTATATTATGTTTCACTGTATCAGGTAATTTAACAGCTGAATAAAACAATTGATAATTGTCTAATGGAGGAGAAAACAAGTTCTTAACACTCCTTTTCTAGTTGTTCATTTTAGTAAGAACACTAGGGAACTCATGCTCTAGCGTTATGAAAATGATGGGAATTCTGCTCTTAGGTAATTCCAGCTATCCTCTGGATTTATTATGACCTTTTCTGTTTGTTGACTTTTTGGGGATTTTTTTAGGGGGAGAGCTGATTTGCATTTTACCTCTGCTTAACAGCCTATTTCTTGGGTTTGTTTCAATCCATTTCTGTGATTTGGGATTTTTTGACTGTGGCCTCAGTGCACTTGCACATTACCAACATTGTACTCTGAGGTGATGTGCAGAACTGAATATTGGATCATTAGCCACTCATTTTGCTAAATTACATTGTAGTACCCCGGTATGTAAAGATCTGGCATGTAAACAACTCTATTCTCCTGCTCTAGTCTCATTTAGTTAAAATGGGGTTTATTGTTGGATACCAGGTTACATGCACCATTGTTTTGACTCAGTTCAGTAATTTTTATGTTACTATTTCTTAGGGTAAAAGTGTAAACTCTTACTTATTTTTTTAAATTAATTTTTGCTGGTTTTCACTATCTCCTGAAATCACAAGTTATAAGACTGAGCATAAGAACCAGGGAACTTATCAGAACTTGGCTGGGTTCCAGGAGTCTAAAGCCTGTGCTTTAGATGCTGAAAAAGGAAGCAAACATACCCTGTTCCTCTTCCATTTCTGTTAGGCTGCATGAAGATGTCTTTTTACCACTTAGTGCCCCAATCTACCTCTATTTCTTAAAGGAGGGAACCAGGGGAATTGCCATTTAGTTCTTCCAAAAAATGTAAAGGAAGTGAGAACTGCTCTCTGTATATAAATAACTCAAGTCAGGAAAAACCCAATGGCATTATACCCACTGCTGGGCTGTGATTACAGCTAGAAACCGCATATAGCTCAGCTGATTTAAAATCATCCATATATTAGATCAGCCTGAAGGCTGAATTCTTTAATGGTGCTTGGCAAAGCTCAAAGAGAAGTTAGTTGGAGCCAAGGAGGGTAGCCATGGTCATCCATCTACCATTGAGACTCCCTGTGTCTGGGAGGGCGTGCAGGGCCTGGTGGACAGCCAGGAGTGGTTTGGTTTGTTGGGCTCTGCTGGCTTTGGCTGGGGTACAGGGCTTTTTCCTTCACAGTGGCTGAATCTGTGCTGAACACAGAGTTGATAACAGAGAGATATTTTTGTGATTGCTGAGCAGGGCTTACACAGAGCCAAGGCCTTTTCTGCTTTTCATACTGGCACACTGGGGGAGGGCTGGGAGTGCTTGTGAGCTTGGGAGGGACACAGCCAGGACAGGTGACCCAAACTGACCCAAGGGATATTCCAGACCATGTGACATCATGCTCCATATATAAAGTGGGGGGGAAAAGAATGAAGGAGGGAACATTTGGAGTGATGGCATTTGTCTTCCCAAGTCACCTTTACAGGTGATAAAGCCCTGTTCTCCTGGGGATGTCTGAACCCCTGCCCAACCATGGAAAGCAGGGAATTAATTCTTTGCTTTGTTTTGCTTGTCTGCATGGCTTATGCTTTCCCTATTAAACTGTCCCTATCTCAACCTACGAGTTTTTTTGCTTTTGCCTTTTCCATTTTCTTCCCAATCTTGTTGGCAGGGGAGTGAGTAAGTCAGTGGTTATGTGGGGCTTGGCTGTTGGCTGGGGTGAACCACAACAAGGACAAGAAAAAAGCTACATTCACTTTAGTTGCCAAGCTTTAGGGAATGAGCAGCCCTTGAGGTGCAACTTCATGTCCCACATCACTGCTCTCTGAAGAGGATTCCCAGAGCTCACTTCTCCTTTATTGTTTGTGCATCCTGTCTTCTGTGAACTTCTAGGTGCCTTTCTGATAAACTCTTTTCTGTTTAGTATTGAAACTTCTTTCAAACAACCTTTAATAATAAAGACATGAGGTAGAACTCTCTTACTTTTTTTCCTATCTTTTTCCTGTCATGTTTATGTATGAAGCAAATTATAATATCCAATAAATTTGCAGTCCTGTGAGTTTTTATAAATATTTAAAATGGTTGCACTCTGTTAAAAATTCCCCGTGCATTAGAAATGCAAGAGGCTGCAAATTAAATTTATATTGCATATTTGAATATTGGATGTCAGTATACACTAAAGTTATTTGGACTAAAGCAAGTGAAATACCTTAAACAAATGCAGTAATTTGCCTTGACACGGTGTCTTGATTCATTGACAGCTTCTACAAGCACAGAAAAAAGAAAACCTGCATTGCAAATTGTTCAGCAAAATTAACAATAAGATCAAAATTGTAATTTGCAAAGCTAAATAGACTGATGTAGTCATGAAACAATATCAGATTTTGAGGTTTTTTAATTTTTCTTCCTTTGGCTTCTGTTGCTTATTTTCTTCCATTATGGATCTTCTTTCACTGTGTCTTATAATATTATCTAGTCACTAGGTACTGGGAATACAAGATATGTTTATTTCCATCCAGACTCTCATACAAGTCATATTTCATTTGCTTCAATTTTCTGTCCTTGGAAGCAAAAATGAAAAGTTCTTCTGAACCGTCTTCAAGAAGTGTCCTAGCCACTGCTGTCTCACATTAATATTGTAGTTAATACAAATAATGGAAAAGGGAAAAAAAGCAAAAACACAATTTTCAGTGCTTAAACTCTGTCCTTCATTTCCCTTCTATTTCTTACAGATTTTAATGCTGTCTTCAAAGTCATACTTATAATTACTTTCAAATACAGCAAGGGAAAAGCATTTTTCAGCCTGTCCAGTTACAGAAGTTCTTCAGTGTCCTCTTGCCAGGTCCTCACAATCAGCAGTCATATAAGAAACTGGCAATTTAGTTTCTTGTCTATTATCCCTACCTATTTTAACCAAAACAATTTTTTTGGCCAAGAGATGTGCAAGTTTGAGGGTTCATAATAACCAGAAATATGAAGAAGGCTACAAGTGTAGAAAATGAACACAGGTTCAAGATTTTAAAGAAACAAGCAACTATTAGTCTGGTTTAGCTTCCTCACTACAGAAGTCAGAGCAATCCATGCATTTTACATCATGCTGATCCACACAGTTTTAGCCCCATTGAAAACAGTCTTTCAGGAGGCATCCCATCCTCATGTGGAGGCATCTAGAGATGGAGAAACCATTTATTTTGTGACCTACCTTTTCTGTTGCAGAATGCACCGAGAAATTCAGTTGAAATTTGTCTGGTTGGGGTACTATTTTGTATGCTCTTCTCCGAAGAGATTAGAATCTTTAATATAATACTACTTTATATCTGTAATGGTAATCTCGTCCTTCTCTGTTACAGACTGCACAGACTGAAGCACAGCCAAAGGGGTGAAATGCAGAGCATGAAGCTGACACAGAGCTATTCTGCACCAAGAAGTCAAGTGGACAAAGAGTGACAGCCACGTGGTGCTTTGGTGCCATGCAGGGCCTGGAGGGAAGAGGTCACACAACCCAGACTGGTCAATCACAGGCCTTGAAAAACAGGAAATCAGCTGAGTATTGTCCCTATGAGACACACTGCAGTGCTTGGTTCACAGTTCTTTCACTGCAGAAGAGGCAAGAAGTGGGCCTTGGAGGTGATGTCCAGAGTTACAGATCAATTAACCTTGGATGACAGCACTTATGGCAGCACTTATGGCAGTCTCCAAGCACCTCAGGTCGTTGTTCACTGTGTTGGTAAGTAATGGCAAAATAGAATAGACAAAATGGAAGTAATTAAGATAAAATGCTGGAGAATTTAATAGAAAAATAGTGGGCATTTCAGAAGCTCAATTTCTGCTACCTAACAGGCGCTAAGAATTCTATGCTTGTGAGAGGCCAGAAATGATCCTTAATCACCTGTTCTGTAAGAACACTGATGGCCATTGAAAAAAATTACCCCAGTTAGTAAGGAAAATGCCACATCCAAAAACCAGCACAGTCAAAAGGAGAGTTTAAATTTATTCAGCTATCAGTAGCAAGACTGGTAAAAGGTTGTTAAGTATGAGTTATGGCTCCATTCCACTTACTACAGCCTGTAGCAATGGATATTTTAATAAACTTCACTTGGAAGAAAATAAAATTATTTCTGTGAAAATACCTGAGGTGTTTTGAAGATACCAGAATCCAAAGAAATATATGGCAATCTCATGGCAAGCATTCCTATAATGCATAGAAGTAGGGGAAACATAAGCACGTAATGAATATAGAACAGGCTTGAGGAAATAAGTGCTGGTGAATTTAAGCAAACTGTGTGCCTTGAAACGTAAAACAACCAAAGTATATTTCTTCAGTACAACAGTGGCTAGTAGGAAGCATTTATAAACTGCAGAGAAACTGAACTCCCTATCATGTTAAGTGCAAATCCCCTGAAGGAATCAAATGTTTTGATTGAAAACGAATGGGGCCTTCACACTAAGCCCATTAACAATCAGTTTGCCCATAAACTGCCTCAGAGCATGCTGTGTGCCAGTCCAGCTCCCCAGCAGGCTGTGGCCACTCAGGTGGAGGAAGATAGAGTGGTGGACCGGAAGGAAGAGGCCATGGGGGTGGCAGGGGAAAGGCTGCAAGGAAGAGGTTTCACCTCGTGTTCCAAAGTCACTGACGGCATCACTGCTTGTTGCTGCTGTGACAGGCACACCACCAGCAGCAGGGAGGAGAAACCAGTTTCAATCACAGCAGCCTTGGAATTGTGGTAGGTCCAAGGCTCCCTGGCAAAAAAAAATCTTTCTTTTGCTGTTACTGCACTAGGTACCTCCCTACTTGGCTTAAGTCTCAAACTAGCCCCAAATTAAAAACTATTTCTACTTACTGGTATAAAGTTTTGTGAAGCACTCCATAGGCAAATAGCACAAGATCCTTTCTGATGAATCAGCCTGAATGCTATAATGATGTTTATCAAATAAATACTCCAAACAGAAGTAGTTTTTTCTTTAGCAGACAAAATTAAGTTCATTAGTGTACACAAAGTTGTTAAGTGTGAAGCAAGAGCAAGGCAAAATGTGAGAAGGCTGCAGGCAGTTCTTCAGCTCATGTACAGTGCAGGAGTGGTCCAAGGACCTTAAGTCCTGCAGTTGGTGGAGATGAATACTCTTCATCAGCTGTTCTCCCAGCCAAGTCTATAACATTAGCTGGATACTGATTATGCACCTTTTTTCTTGGGGGAGCATGGCATTTTAAAAGCTCTGTATTGTTCTTGGGGACATAGTTCCTCAGGCAACCACTTGATATCTTTACCTGTCTTTTCCCCCTGTAAACTTGAGCAGTTTCAGTGACAGTGTTCATTGCTGTTGTTTCCATGAGGGAGCTCATCTTACTGCTCTGGGGATCTTGAGGATCACTTTGTCTGTGC
This sequence comes from Spizella passerina, assembly GCA_013401375.1. Lineage (NCBI taxonomy): Eukaryota > Metazoa > Chordata > Aves > Passeriformes > Passerellidae > Spizella > Spizella passerina. The sequence goes on from WBNQ01081423.1 coordinate 20,599, forward strand.
TGTAGCTACACTGTTGCTCCGAGCTCTGTGTGAATGCTTATGGGAGGAAAACTTCATTTTATTTTAAGAGAAATCTTACTTCACTCACTTTTTTCTGCTGTGCTTCTCATAAGCACCAGGACAGGTGCCTCTAGGTGGACACCAAATCTGAGACCTTGCCATGCTGCCTAGGTTAGGGAGGGTGACTTTCTTTGTCCCCTTTAGGAGCTGATGATGGATTTTGCCTTTCCATCCTATCCCGTTCCATGCCACCTTTTTGAGTCCATGAGTTTTCCTCACCATCCTTTATCCCTTCCTTTGGGCAGCCTAGGACTCTAGTCTGTTCTTTATCTTCCCACTTTGAGGGGAGCATTAATATTTGTGTATTTTAGTTTGGGTGTAGGCTCTCTAGTTGTCCTGAGAAATTACGTGTAGCTGTGCTGCACTGGGATGTCTGTGACCTGTTGTCTTGGTTTGAAAAGACAGATGTTTGCTAAGGAAGACAGGAGCCTCCCCTGAAATGGAAAATGTAAACTACCTCCCTACCTCCTAATTATTATAATTTTGAAATTAAGGGGCTCTCAGGCAAAGATATGGGAGTAGAAATAACAGTTCTTTATTAGGGAAGAAAATAAAAGTAAAATTAAAAATACAGTAATACAGACCAACACTGAGAGAGTCAGAATACAACCTGACATTCTGTTGGTTGCGGTGTTGGTAGCAGTCCTGATTAAATGGTGGCTGCAGTGCTCCTGGAGTGACAAGTGTGGGTCTGTTGGAGCAGTGATCCTGTAGAAGGATGTAGTCTTCCTCTGAAGGTCCAGTGGTGGTGTAGATAGGCCTGATCCTCCTCTAGGAATTCAGTGGAAAAGGCTGCTCTGGTGTTCCAAATCTCAGATTATATCCAGGTAGGAATGTTTGGCTCCTCCTCATGGGTGGAGCTTCTCTGAGTGGGATGATATAATTTTATCAGTCATGCAGTGAGACTCAAAGGCCCATGAACAGAAGAGATCTCCCCAGAGGGGGGGTTGGTTGTGGAAGAGACAAAGAAAACTCTCCAATTAACAGAAGATAACTGCCCCACCTCTAACAGATGGAGATAGAATACACACTCCCAGCTGCATCTTCCAACCTAAGACACCTGTTCATCTGAGCACCACCAGACTCATCAGTCTTATGGCCCTTCTGTTCCCTTGGGTGCTCCTGCAGCCAGACCTACTCACACAGTCTCTGTTCATGCCAATCTTAATACTTCTGTTACAGTTCTCTAAAAGACTCAACAAAGCTCTTCAATGACCCTTGTCCTCCCTGCTACTATGAAGTGAATTTTTATGAAGTGAAATGAAGGCACAGATCTAATCTTATCTATCCTTGCAATTCCTAATAATTCAGAGTGTATCATTCAGTATCTACCTTGGCAAAACAATTCAAGTTGTTAACAATTTGAAATTAAGAATCTCTCAGGAAAACATTAAGCTTCAATGAACATATGTAGTGAGAAGAAGCAGAAAATACCTGGGTTCAATTAGCTAGTTCATTCACATCTTCCTTCTGTTACATCTTGCAGTGATTCTGCAAAACAGCTTTGGTTTGATATTTTTCATTATTATTTTTGCCCCAAGCAGAGGAATGTGGGTTTTAGAGCTGTTTCCTTTAGTCATTGTTAACTTTGAAACAGAGAATAATGCAGTTTTCACTAAGTTTTTTTGCTTTCGGCCAGAAAATATGCTCTGCAGTGCATAACTGCTACGTGTGTCTAGCTATCCAAACCAAACTCAAAGACTAGAAGCTGCAGCATGGCTCATTAGGGATTTTTTGTAAACATAAGGTTAATACAAAAAAGAAAATCAGACCAAACTTTCAAGGGTCCATGAGTTAAAGTCAAGTAGACTCACTAGCTTAGCAATAGTAAAATCTTGTTAGTAAAAAAAAAAAAAAATTACTCAGATGGAGTTTTTTAGTTTTAACTGGCGCCATTCCTATACACATTTACATACTTGTAGCTACTCTGATAGTATTTCTTCCTGCCATGTTCCTGTGCTATAACAGAAAATGGCTTCTGAAATGTAATATCATACAGCCTGGGATAACATACAGAGCTGAATCTTCTCTTGATAGCACTCCAGGATGTTTGACATTAATTTAGAATGCAGTGTCATTTCCCAGGAGTTATGGGTTAATTCTGAAAAAATTAAATGACCTTCCGATACATGTTGCATAAATGGTTCTCACTCATCCATATTCAAAGCAAGACTTTTAAAAGAGGCTCCATGTAGCTCATATCTGCAAGTATGATCTCAGGGAAAAATAACTGCATTCAAAATTGCAGTTACTTGACTAGAGGCAAAAAAAAATTAAAATGCCTACCTCTTTCAACAAATCATCCTGTATTTGAAATTTATTTTCAGCTTTCCAGGTGGTTATCTTTGTCAGAGTTTCAGGAAGAAAAATAATATATATGAACCATAGGTAGTAGATAATTAAGACCTCCTATAAAGACAAACTATTGTGTATGTAAACATCTCAGCAGTGCTAATAGGAGTGAAAGTGTAGTGAAAAGCCCTTTTATTTCACACCAGTCAGTCTCAGATAATTGTTTTCTATGAACTTGTAAGGAATGATGGCATTCCATTTAATGTGATTAAAATATCCACTTTACTTTTTGTCAAAAATAATTTTTACAATGCTTAATGCACTTACAGGTACTCCTGGACAAGAGAAACCTGCCTTCAAGTTCTCTTAAATGCCTGGACCACCTCAGAAAACAGCTTGAGTTTAACAGATATTCTTATTTTATAATGAGAGAAAATAAATATTTTCCTTCTGAACAAGGAGTAGGATTTAACAAATGCCTGTTTTCTAGATGAAATTAAATGTATAGTGGTACCTGTTTAGATGTATAGGCCCCTCAGATGTTTAATATGAAAACCCTTGTTTGCATGAGTGGGTTTCCTCTTTCTGCTCCTGAAGATCTTGCCCCAGACTCTTTACTCCCAGAAAAATGTGTCTCTGGCATCTTTTTTTTTTTTTTTCCCCAGTGTTTTTTTTTTTTCAGGAGGCA
>WBNQ01081424.1:0-31273 GCA_013401375.1 Spizella passerina
TCCTTCACTTCCCCTTACCTTTCAGGTGAGTTATGTTTGTTTCTTAGTTAGTGCAGCTCTGAAGAAAACCTCTCCTTCCTCTGCCACAATTAGAAAGTTGCCTGAATCTTGGAGTTTGGTTGGGCAGCCTAAGGATTTCCAACCATCCCCACAGGTGAGCAGGTTCAGCAGCTTTATGTCCTGTCCCCCCCATATTGACTGGGTTGGCTGCATGAGCAGACAGAAATAACATGCACCTCTTCAGTCAGAGAAATAATCCATGTATCTTTAAATAAGGGTTGGAGAAACTACTCTGCAAGGCACCAGATATTGGGTTAGAACAAATTTGTGACTCTTGCTCACTACCCAGATCTGAGACTTGCATCCCTACTGCAGGCTGATGGGCTGGTGCAGTATCCTGCACCATAGGGCTCACCTCACCAGCAACCACAGGAGAAATAGGAATAAGGATAGAGAATAAGGAAATAAGGAAAGAATAGAGAATAAGGAAAAACAATGAAATTGCAGGGCAGTTGTGTAAGATTGGTCTAGACACAAGAGAGAGAATAAAACCAACAAATATAGGTAGTGGTCACTTCTTGAGATGTGTCTGAAGGTTTGTTTTGAAGGTAAACGTCAAACTAACTGAGAAGGTCTTCCATATGTTTTTATTTTCCTGTTTATGTGGGTGAGAGACTGAAGAAATGTATGCAAGAAAGTAAGGCAAAACTGAATGCAATTAGTCACAAAATGGAAATGAAGATTTAGAAGAGAATCACATGAGAATCAGCCAATAATATTTAAAATCATTTTCATTTCCTAAAAAAAATAACTGGCATTGGTGTATATTTTACTGCCCTTGACACTTTTTTTACTAAAAGAACCCCAAACCTGCAAAAACTCCAGCAGTTTGCAGTGTGTGTTCTTTCCTTAACAATATAAATAGCAAACTTTTTTCCTGTGTAGAGAAACCTAATCCATTGCACTGCACCATTTGTCCACTGCACCTCAACAGCAGGACAATCTCAACTTCAGAGAGACCTCCTCTTCCTGCCAAACATGTTATCCACCAAACTGTCCGCACCTGGGTGGGAGGTACCATTGTTTTGTGCTGCTGCTTTGCACCAAAATTGAACCCTTTTTGTCTGTCAGGTAGGAAGAAGATTAAATATACAGCATCTGCAGTGACTCAGTAGGTACATTTATTGCTTAGCAGCTTAAATATCTCCACAAGGAGTTTCATCCTGGGTACTTATCTGTCAGTGACCCAAATGGCCTAAAGAGGAGGAACTTGGGCATGGAGGAGGTCAGGGTGTGGAAGTTACAGTACTCGTGTCAGGAGGCAATCAGAAAGCTGATGCTGTGCACTTTCCTGCTCCTCAGTGAACTGATTCACTCTGAATGGTTCATTTATTTATGTGACCATCTAGGGGGAAAAAGTCTTTAATTGCAGGCTCCATAATGTGTTCTTCACATTAAATTCCAAAGTGCTGATTTCAGTGGATTCTGTTTAGAGGTCCATATAGTTTTGTTGGTGAACTGTGCTCATTCTTTAACTCTCTTGGTTTTGTTGACATTATATTTTTTATAACACTATAAATCACCTTTGGAAGGCAGCTAACTGTTACTAGCCCCTTTGTACTGAGGAAAAACAAGTTATGACACTAAAAATAGTAATACACATTTGCCCCAGTGCAATCTGTGTAGGGATAAAGTATAACTCAATAGAGAAATGAGAAGTGAATTCCATACTTTGAAGTGAAGATCATCTTCTTAAAACCCTAGTGTTCATATTTTGGCAAAGGTAGATACATTTTTTTCTCTCATCTCTCTTTCCACCTTTGTGCAGGTTGAGGTTTTTTGCCTCCAAAGACACCATCTTTCCATGTCTTCCAACTGCTTTTGTAGCTATTCTTACAATAAACAGGAACAGTGCAAAAACGTCCACCCAGAAGTTTGCTGTCTTTCAATGCACCCAGAGGTCAGTCTCAAGAGTGCAGAAACCTTCATGAGGTCTAAAACAAAAAGACCAGTTTTGGAAGTCAGCTTTTCCAAACATTAGAGATTAGTTCTTCAGGAAACAAAGTCCTGCCAAGGATTTCTCTGACACAAGAAGAGAATAAACATTTACTCACATAATAAACATTATGTGAGTTTATTATGTGAGTAAATTTGCTCACATCTCTTTTCTAGAAACCCAGGTGTTGTGTATGACACACGACTCATCTTCTAGGTTGTGAACTACATTTTACCCCTCTTTCAGAGATGCTAAACCCATGGATAATGATGAAAAACAGTAAGGTGAACTTGCCTAGCAGCCCAGATTTTAAAAGCATAATAACTTTACTTTTTAGATAGTCAGAACTTAGTGAACCATTGAAAATGACCCAGTTCATTGAGCACAGCCAAACAGATGGAATTCCAGCCTTGTCATGCTTGGGTGACTCTCTGAACAATACAAAATCTTCCTTCAAATCTGTCTCCACCAAACTTCCTGCCTCATGCACATAATACATTTTGGTCACCGTCAGTTCAGATTACCACGTCTTGGGATACAGTAGGTGGCAAATTATTGGTCTATTATTAGGGATTTTTTTTCCCCTACAGCTTCTAAAACTTTGACTGTTTCGCTTCAGGCTTTAAAAACAAGAAAAAAAAAAAGATCCTATAGTATGGTCTTTGTTGGAAAAGGCTCTGGTCCCTGAAATTTAGTGGCTATTTTCCCTTTTTTTCAATTGACTTTCCTACCACTGAATGCTGACAAAACATATTTACTGCACTTTTGTGATTTACAGCAAGCTCCTTGCTCAGCAGCTCTAAAGGACATGGTGGCCCTGTGGCCACCAAAGAAAAACCACCAGTACCACTTGTGAGCTGCCTGCTGCAGCAGGGAAAGGAGGGAGAAGATAGAGCAATTATGGCAAAAGTAAGCATAAATACAGTCAGAATGCTGNTGATGAAAAACAGTAAGGTGAACTTGCCTAGCAGCCCAGATTTTAAAAGCATAATAACTTTACTTTTTAGATAGTCAGAACTTAGTGAACCATTGAAAATGACCCAGTTCATTGAGCACAGCCAAACAGATGGAATTCCAGCCTTGTCATGCTTGGGTGACTCTCTGAACAATACAAAATCTTCCTTCAAATCTGTCTCCACCAAACTTCCTGCCTCATGCACATAATAATAATTTTGGTCACCGTCAGTTCAGATTACCACGTCTTGGGATACAGTAGGTGGCAAATTATTGGTCTATTGTTAGGGATTTTTTTTCCCCTACAGCTTCTAAAACTTTGACTGTTTTGCTTCAGGCTTTAAAAACAAGAAAAAAAAAAAAAAAAGATCCTATAGTATGGTCTTTGTTGGAAAAGGCTCTGGTCCCTGAAATTTAGTGGCTATTTTCCCTTTTTTTCAATTGACTTTCCTACCACTGAATGCTGACAAAACATATTTACTGCACTTTTGTGATTTACAGCAAGCTCCTTGCTCAGCAGCTCTAAAGGACATGGTGGCCCTGTGGCCACCAAAGAAAAACCACCAGTACCACTTGTGAGCTGCCTGCTGCAGCAGGGAAAGGAGGGAGAAGATAGAGCAATTATGGCAAAAGTAAGCATAAATACAGTCAGAATGCTGCCATCACTTCCTGTGGGGCAAGAGCAGAGAAAGATGAAGGATGGAAGACTTAGAGCAAGGTATTGATATGCTAAATCAGTGCTGAGCATGGCAGAGACCTTCTCTTGGAGCCTGAGTACTGTCTGTTTGCCTAAGACCAAATTGCCCAGGACTCTGGTGCTCATGGACTGACAGCAATAAGCAAGCCTTGTTGAGGTGGGCTTCAAGCTAAGTGCAGGGGTCTGTGCTCAGAAGTACTGTAGGGTATAAATCTTCCACCATGCCTGAACACCTTGGAAAAAGATCTCCATTCCAAATTAATTTTGAAGTACCTTTAGCAAGCTCCCCACTCGTCTTACTCAAAAAAGTAGTAGAATCTCAGTGTTTGTTTCTGTTTTAGTGAACTGGGAGTTGATTGTAGAGATACTGCTTGGTGTCCTGGTTTTGTCTGTCTATCTTTTTTCTCAGTAGCTGGTACAGTGCTCTGTTTTGAATTCAGTATGAGAATAATGCTGATAACACACTGATGTTTAGTTGTTGCTAAGTACTGCTTACCTTGAGCACTTATTTGCCAGCTGGGGTTAAACAGTGACACTTGGGAAAAGAAGGACTCATGCTAGTACATCAAAGAGTAACTAAGGAAAAAACAATCTGCTGAAGCCATTCAGCCTGGGCTGTGTCAGATCATATAGCTGTGGCACAAAGAGGGAAATACTCATCTGCTGTGCAAGGACAAGGCATCATCTGAAGTAGAGAGGTGACTAAAACACAAGAAAAGCAGCATGGTCTGAGCAGGCACAGAGAATGGCTGGAAGGCTCAGGGGAATAAAGATCTTTTTGTATGTGAAACCATAGGGCATTTATTTTGTGTAAAAAACAAAGGCTCTGAGGAGATATTTCCCCTCCGGCTGTGTGCATCCATAAGGCAAGTAAAAGATAGACAGGGATGGAGAAGAGTGTACAGGACAGTGTAGGCAGAATGGGTATAGTCTGATTAGCTACTCAGCTAGAAGGTGGCTCTGAAACACTTGAGGAAAGCTCACTGGGGTCCTGCTAAACTGGGGTAAGTAAGACCAAGCAGAGCTCAGTGGGTATATCTGGCATGGTCCCACGTAAGGAGGGGCTCCCTGGCCCAGGGGTCATTTCACAAGTAAAGATGCCTGCACCTGTAACTAGTACTTGGTATTTATCCTAGGAGAGACCTCTATCAGGTGTAAAGACCAAATCTTTCCTCTTTTCCAGGTTGGTGTGATGGCCCTCTACCAAGGCAATGCAGCCAGGTTTGTCATCTACCTTTGTTATACCCATTTTACAAATGAAAGGCTGTTATTCAAATGCTTTCCACCTGCACCTCCTTCACTGTCTTTTCTTTAGGAACACATTCCAGAAGCCTGTGTGGCAATGGGGGACAGCAGAGGTACCTGTAATCCATTAACCCCAGCACAATAACAGTGGTGATAACAGTGTCCTTGGCATGTGGACAAGTCCCTGTCTTCCTGGAAAGGTTTTAACCAATTAGTACAAGTGCCTCCCTCTTGTGTTCCTCTGTGTATGTACACCAGCTAGGTCACAGCCAGCTCTGCTGCATGCAAACAGCTGCAGCCACACCTGTCATGGCCCTGTTCATCACAGCCTTGGTCAGCAGCCCCTCCTCAGACAGGCATCCAGTGCTGAGTCATGAGCACATCTGCTCCTTTCCAGGGAGCTGGCACAGATACCTGCTGCATTATCTCCTGGGTGAACCAAGAAGGGAAATAAAATGCAAAGAACTCACTGATCATCAAAAACAGTAACTCACATGAGAGGAGCTCTCCTCTGGTAGCTGTCAGCTCACACTATAAAACACTTGGAGATGCTCCAGTGGCTGGGTGAGGTTTATATCCATCCCCTGAATTCTCCAAGTACTCCTTTTTGGGGCACTCTGGGATTTACTAACACTAGGTAAGCCACATCATAGCCCTGTGGTAGGCAAAGTTCACACAGGTTTGTAACCATACACTGCCCAGATGGGATGCTGGGGTAGCCTGACTGCTGCCTCACAAAACCATTTTCTGTCCTGTCTCCACCAGGGCAACTGCCAGCAGGCTCTCCTGGCTCCATGCAGCCCCTGAGCCTTGCAGCAGGCACCCTGGAGCCCAGGGCAGCCATCCTCTGTCCCCCACCATCAGCACAGATGGGGTTTGACTCACTGGCCCATAACCCCTTCGATGGGCTGCCCTCACTGGGCAGAGGGCAGGGCAGGCACTGCCAACCACCCTGGTCTGGAGCACCTTCCCCTCTTGGTAGGTTACATATTCTCTGCTGAAGGCAAATAATCTTTGTTAAGCCTCTGCCCTAGCCACAGTGGCATCCATTTAACCAACAGAGAGAGGCAAAAAGCAATCATCTTGTGTGATCCAGCGGGAAGCTGGACAAGGAGAAACTATTTGCAATATATTAATGCCTGGCTTGAGCCTAGTAAGTGTTATAATTAGGTGGCATTAATTAGTGCTGGAAAAGACTGTCATGTTTTATACCAAACCTTCAGCTAAAAGATAGGAGCAGAATACTTTTCTTGAAAAAAAATCCATGTATATTTTCTTGTTTTACTAGTAGGGATTTTTAATCAGTTGAATGAACTTGTATGTACTAGTTAACTTTGCTGGAGTTTAGTGGTTGTATTTAAAGCAGATTTTATCCTAGAATGATATTAATTTGATAGGATCCCTGATCTGTAAAACCATTGGTTATCTTGGTCTCTCCTGATAAGAAAAAAAAAGTGCCGAGGGTTTCCAGTTGGTGAGCACATTTGGGCAGAATCTTTCACACGTCACAAATTGCAGATGGGAGGCAGTGATCTCGAACATGCAGTCACATTGCGTGACCATCTGACACCTTCCATTTAGAAAAATAATACTTTCCTCACAGCATACGCTCCCTGCTGCAACCAGCACCAAAAATTATGCCTGGGAGAGCTGTTCCTCCTAGACTAAGGTCTTAAATATTTCTTAGGCTGCTTTTAAAAGATTCATGCAGCAGCACCACCTCGCTCACATCCTGCTAAACCAGAGAAAATACTGAAATTCTTCCCCAGACGGTGTTAATCACAAAATAGCTGAAAAGAACAAAAGGGGGAAAAAGACAGCAGGAAGAGATCTTACTCACACTAGCAGAGTGAACAATGGAAGGCTCCTGTTGTATGTGTAATTCAAACATGTCCATGTAAAACACCACATGGACTTATTTCCTATTGCTACCAGTTTCTCAGCTGCATAAAATCCCATAACTATGTGGAAGTTCAGCTTTCAAATGCCTTGGTTTTATGGATAATTCCTTTTGACAATGTGGTGTACTGATGTTCATTTATTTGAAATAGCAATGACCATTTCAGGGTGTCCTTTGCTATATATTGAGGTGTCAGTAGTGATAAAAAAACCTTTACTGTTTAAGGACAAAGCCATGTGAATTTATAGGGTGATGTCTCACACTAGCCTATTGTGTCCTCTTTGTTACCAGGACCTAGAAAAATACAAGAATGAAAATAAACCAACACTCATTCTTTCTACCCAAATTACAAGGCTGACTAAGAACATACATATTAACCCATGTTATTGTCAGCTGTAGCTTGGTGTGACCTGAACCAGGAGGCAGCTCCTTCTGTTCTGCCTGAAGAGTGTAATCTTAAAGACTTGACCGTGTTTTCCTATTCATCTGCCTAGTTGATGTGCCCCAGAGCCACACCAGCCAAGTATTAAATTTCTGCAATGTCTTCCTTCCCTCATCACCCCATCACCATTTCAGCCTCTGAGAGCCACTGAGATCCATGAAGAGGAGGTGCCTCTGTTTACTGTTAAAATGGAGGTGTTTTCCCAGAGGGTGGGATGCTGGCTGATTGTTGTACTGATGGCATTTACCAAATTGATGGGAGGGCAAACATCTCACCTCATTTTGTACAGGGATATGCTGCTCTGGCTGCTGTGCATGTCACATGAGCCTCAGAAAATCCCTGCAAGAACCTCTCACATATACCTAGGAGGGCTGAGTCAGGACCTAGAACATGTCTCCTCCCAGCACTCTAGCAGGGGTTCCTTCAGCCCCCAGCAGTTTTATTGGCAGCTTTGTGTCACTGCAGATTTCCAGCTGTTTCAGCCATGAACACCCATGCAGAAATATGGGTGTTGCAAACACCCATCATGCAGAAAAAACAATCAGTGTCTGCCACCATGGGCCAAGTGTGAACTCATGGACTAGAGAAGAAAGGCTCTGTCTTCTTTCCTGTCTTCCACATCCAGAAGATGTGCCAGAAGCTCTGGTGAGGCCACACCTCGGCGCTGGCGAGGCTGCACCTTGACGGCTCTGTCCAGATCTGGGTGCTCACTACAGGAAAGACTGTGATGTGCATGTCCAGAAAAGGGCAGTGAAGCTGGTGAAGGGTCTAGAGAGTTTCATGTGAGAGAGATGGGGTTGTTTATCCTGGAGAGAAGGACTCTCAGGGGAGACCTTATCACTCTCTAGCACTGCCTGAAAGGAGGCTGTAGCCAGGTGGGGGTCAGTCTCTTCCCACTGCAAGCAACAGGATGAGAGGACATAGCGTCACACTGGACCAGGGTGAGTACATGTTCAACATCAGGAAAGGATGATTAAGCACTGGAATGGGCAGTGTGGGAAGTTGGAGTCACTATCTCTGGACACTGTCTAGAAATGACTGGATGTGGTGCTTAGTGCTGTGGTTTAGTTGGCATCATTGTGTGTCACTATGATATTTTCTGAAAAATCCTTTTGCCCAGGATTTTTCTCCTGAGAAGCTGAGAGGCCTCAGAAATGAAATGTAAACAATAATTATCTGCTGCTGTGGAATGCAACAGCTGCATCTTTGATTGGTCCATGCTGGTTGTTTTTAATTAATGGCCAATCACAATCTGGCTGTCTTGGACTCTCTGGTCAGTCACACGATTTTATTATCATTCCATTCCTTTCCTTGCTAACCTTCTGATGAAATCCTTTCTTCTACTATTTTAGTATAGTTTTAGTATATAATTTTATTTTAATATCATATATATCATAAAATAATAAATCAGCCTTCTGACACATGGAGTCAAGATTCTTGTCTCTTCCCTCATCCTGGGACCCCTGCGAACATGACCACAGTTGTGCTCAATCAAAGGCTGGACTTGACCTTGGAGATCTTTTCCAGCCTTAATGGTTCTATGATTCTATGATCTCATCAATGCCCCAAGCCCCAAACTGACTCTTTGAGACCCAGTTTGAGAGATTAAATTTTCCAAGCTCCTGTCTTGTACTTTCCAGCTCAGGCCTCTACGGACTTCCTCCTCCCCACAGCATCCTCTCCTGCAAGGTCTCCCTTGCTATGCTGCAGCTGCACCACTTTCACAAGGCACACATGACTTCTGGGCATGGTGTTACCCACTGCTTCTCTCCTGGTGGAAGAAGGGGAGCTCCCTCCCTGGCAGAGAGGTGTGTGCTGCACCTCTGGTCCTGGGGTTGCCTGCAGTGTGCAGTTCGTGTGTCTACACCAGGATCTACAGGCAAGGAAAGCACTGTGCATGGAAGTTGGGAGGATAAGGAAGCCCTGGTTCATGGCAAACAGGGAGGGAGGTGTGCAGCTGCCTAACTCCTCCTCCAGCCCCCACTATGGATTGCACACCACCATGGCCAGTGCCAGCATCTCTGCTTCCTTCCAGGTGGGTGTCCCCTCTGTGGTGTTTGCTGCACAGAGGCCCTTCCTGCCCCTTGCACCAACAGCCTGGCTGGATTGTGCTGGTGCCTCCTGGCCCCACAGTCAGCTCTTCCATCTATCCATGTGGTCACAGACTGCCTTGCACAGCATTGTGAAGAGCAGGAGTTGCAGTTTTAAGGTGTTTCAGGACTGGTTCACTTTGGGCACTGAGACAAAATTTTTCCCCTTGGAACTAAAATTATCTGATTCTGAAGTATCTCCCTCCTGGGATTACTTAAACAGAATATGGACTCAAACCTTTCATTTTACAGTTTATAGGCATCTATATAGATCACCACAGACTGTGATTGTTGCCTTGTAAGGAACACAGACCTCAGGTTTTCTTCCCAAAAGCAAAGAGCAAGTGGTGGTCCTAATGTCCATCACAGGAAGAAAAAAACTAATGACTTTCCAGAATAAGCTCTCCTCCCCAGTGGTGGTGCTGCCTGCAGGATGAAGCCTGGGAGTACCCAGAATGGGAACCAAGTCCTCCCTGTCTCTCCGGACTGGCTGTGCTATTTCGGGGCAGATGGTTGGACACCCAAACCCCAGACTTTTCCACTTTGAATCCCACTTTTCTAACCTATCAGATTAAAAGTTTTGACCTGCTTCTTATATCTCTCATCTTTGTGCCTGCCAGGAGTCCTGACTGTGTCTGGATCAGTAAGGCTGAGCCAACTGGTGAACTTGTCTCATTATCTCCTTGCCGAAAACTTACAAGCGTTACTTATTCTTGGATACTTGTAATTTTTATGCTTTTCCTACCCAGAAGATTAGCTCAGGCATAGCAGAGCTCAGAGCATAAACCCATCTTTTGGCATTAACTTATCCTGGGCTGGCTGTCTTTTTACAGTACTTGCACAAAAAGAGTAACTAGCAACAGCACTTGCAAATCGTAGACTATATTGTATTGGTTTAGCTCATATTGTTTGCCTTAAATTTATATTGTGCTTTAAATGTCACCCATTAAAATTATTAGGGCAAGGTTTGCCCTCAGTTTACAGCCCCTCTCCCCAGCAGCTCATAAGAGAAGCTGCTGCACAGTTGTCCTCGCCTCATTTTAGTTGTGCTGCAGAAGTCAGAGAGAGTGTCCAGAGAGTTGTAACACAGCCTTGAGCTGTTTCATTTCAGAGATTCCAGTTTGTAAAACAGGTACCAACCCAGCCAAAGTGCCTTAGAAAGAAGCATTTCCTTTCATTCACCCCCACCCTAAGTTCTTGCCTTCTGTTTGGGTGCAATTATTCAAAAGTGGATAAGGGACCAAAAAGCCCCACCTTGATTTTGGCAATAGGTTTTTCTGAGTTCCCATCTCAGCCTGAGGAAGGCCATTCCTTTTTCTAGGAGAGTATTTTAATTAATGTATTCCTTCTGACTGTTGTTATTCTGTCTCGTGTTTCTCTGCATTTTCCTGTCTGTCCTTACATTGCCTCTGCAACACAGTTCTTAAATAGCTTCAGCCGTGCATACAGAACTTTCTGTGGATGTTCTTAATCTGGGAAAACAAGATCTGCAGCAGAGACAGTAATGCAGCCCTAAGCACAGAGATGGCAGTGACATTTCTTCGGTGCCTTTAAACTGGTGAATGTGATCTTATTTTGGCTAGTGACAAATCCCGGTGATGAAATGTCAGCAGTGTTTACACAGAAGTCAGACAGTGCGAAATTAACCCTTTCCAGCACTGCTCTCAGGGCAGAACAAAGCTGTTGTTTCCTTCTGTGAGGATGAGGCTGGCAGAAAAGAAATAAACTGGTATGGAAGAATTGCCAAAGGCCCATCTGGAGGGTCAGCAGAGACCATGCAAAACTGGCCATGCTCTGTGTGACAAACTGAAAAACCCACAAGCTTCTTCTGAGTTGTCCTGGGCAGAGTTTTCCAGACACCTGATGAGGGCAACATCACAATTTGTGCAGATTTCCTTGATATGAGTTTGAACCAAAATCACAGCTGTCTTCCAATGTCATCTTTGCCACATGATACCCTGGTCTCTTAGCTTCTGTGAGACAGTTTAGGTGTGATACAAAGCTAGACAAAGTTTAAGTGAGAAACTGGAAATATATTTTGCCATGTAACTGGCAAAACTGGAAATATATTTTGCCATGTAATCCTCTGATTGCTCATTAGCAGTGTGGGTAGAGCCTTGTGCAAACCTGATGTTTTATTGCTGCTAACCAAAATAGCTGTAAAGCTGAACTGAAAGAATAGGTCAGCTTTGAGTTTATGTGCACAGCAATACAGAAAGGATTATAGACTTTGTTGCTCTCTTGTTGGCTTTGTCTGGAGTAAAAAGAAGTGCTAGCTGTGCCTGAGAATCTGTAGGGTTCCCTGCATTGGTAAGGGAGGAAAGTATTAATGAGGACAAATTTACTTAGTCAGAGCTATTAACCTGTCTCTTTCAGAGGTTTTATGACAGCAGCAATACCTTTTTTTCTTTCAGATGTGCTGAGCAATTCTAGTTCCCCTGGAAGTTTAAGGTAGGTGCAGACATTTAGTTGCTTTGAAAATTGTGTTGTATCATACTCACCATGGGAGATCAATCCTTAAAATGCTGCCTGGAAGCAACTGCCCTATAGCTCTTGATTCTGAAATGCAAGCTGAATTAAACATAACCACCAAAACCAGACTAAGTATGGCCTGTCTCAGCTCATGCTTTGGCAAAATGCAGGTACCTTTTACACTCAGACAAGTAAGACAAGGCATAAAACTTCACACCTGATGCAATATGCACTGAAAAGCCAAAAAACAGTGATAAGAAAGAAAACTATCAGGAGAGGTCTGAATGTTTGCTTCCTGGCACAGTTTCTTTCAGGAATTCCTTTTAGGAATTTGATTTTAGGAACTCCTTTTAGGAATTTGATTTATGTTTCAAATGCCACTTATAGAGAAAAAAATGGCAGTCGTTGCTGAGGCTTTAGAGTATCCAGACTCCTCTCTCCTTGCTTTTTGGTCATTGGCTGTGCTCTTCAGAGGCCATTTCTTCATGTTGTAAGGTAAGACAAGACTGTGACCCAGATTCTTTTCTCTTGGGTGCCGTGGCTCAGCTGTATATACTAATGTTGCTTGGGGTTTCACTGTTTCCACCCTTCCTACTGTTCAGTTAAATTTGATTTCCTAGTGCAACACATAAAGAGCAACAATACATGCTCCAAGGCATCATCTCACACCTCTTTGTCCTCAGCCATGAGAAAAAGTCCCTTTAAAAGGCACTTTGCTTGCATTCATCTGGCTTCTGCTCTTCTTTATATTATGCAATATTTTCATTGTGTTTTCCTATGATTCTTTCCCCAAGATCTTAGATGAACCACAGAACACTAAACAGACTTGCAGTTACTTCCCAGGGCAATAAAAGCTAAGGGTCGAATGAAGGAGAAAACATGACTTCATGGTAGACTTATAAAACCTTGTTCATTTCAGGGGCAGCACAGGGGTCTGCAGTAGAGATGTCTGCCTAACAGCTGGTTGCCATGTCCTACAAACACTTTTCCTGCTGGAAGCATGTTGGAAGGCATTTTAAGGGCAGTGCCAGTTAAGGAGAGCCAGCCCAAAACTCAGCATGGAAAGACCGTTGGAGTCCTGAATGCAGAATAATTCCCAAAGGATGCTTTTATATTTCACGTGACATAGAATTCTTCAGGGTTTCATGGTTCTTTAATCAAATAACAATATCTCATGTGCATGTGGCGGTGTACATTTTTCACTGGTTCCTCAGGGGTTCCTCCCTGTCCTTCTCGACTTGGCAAACTGGAATTACATATCCCTTACACTTGTCAATTGAGAGAACACATTATTGACTGCACCTCTTGCTGGTTACTTATAGAGTGGGGAGAGCAAAACAAGCATAGGGCCAGGCATGGCTTGAGAGGAAAATCCCCCTCTTCAGAGTTGTGGCCAACTTACTTTTTGTGATGAAAGACAATAATAATGCTAAAAATGAAACAGACAACATAGTGCTGACAATGTTTCTGAGAAAGGGATAAAGGATTTGAAAAGGTTCTGGAGCATTTTTTAAAGAGGCCACTTTGCTCATGACAGAAAAGACAGAAAAGTGGCAGCAGCGGTGGTAGCACACTAGAGCTGGGGAATAACAGCTCACTGCTTAAACCCAGTGTCTGAAAGGGTCATATCACCATCGATTCCATTTCAGCAAATCATCTTCTATGCAAAGCTTGTGCCTGTTTGTTGTTCCTTTCTTAGCTGCAGAAGAGATGCTTCTGAATGTGCACGTCTGCCCTACACTAATATTTTTTAAAGGCTTAAGTTTTATGCTCGACATCTTCACTGCGTGAAGTCCCTTTCTTCAGACAACTCAAGAATACTTTGCAAATATTTTTTTATTGTAATTCTGGTGGCCACAGCATAGGGAGCATTCAGAAGGATGCAGCTCACTGGACTGGAGCGACGGGGAGGGTGGAATTCAGCCCCCAGCACGCTTCACCAGGCTGTGCCCTGCCAAGCTTTCTCCTGCCTGGCCTCCTTGGAGCTGCCCTGTGCTGGTGAGCTAAAAGAAAACTGCAGCCCTGTCATGGGGGCCAACAACATGGAGGGACAATGTGAGAAGCACTTGTCACCATGAATAAACATTGAAATGTATTTTTTTTAAAGTTGTTAATTCCACTTTGGCATTTCTGAGCCCAGCACGGGAAGCATCCATCTTGTTAAAAAGTGATGTCATTTGTGACAGTAGTAGTATTAGAAGAGACTGCAAATGATTTTTCAACCTGCTTTAATAATGATTTAACAATGAAGAAAGTAATCAATATTTTAGGGAAAAATTTTCTACCATGCCTTTAGTAGACTCCATTTTTGCCCATACAGAATCTGTGTCTACAGATCTGCTGGTGAAAATACCTGAGTGCATGTGTCAAAAATGTACATGGGAAATAATACACTTGCAACACTTACAGCACAGCACTGAGTTTATACTGTGAATTAAAAATCCCTTTGTATTTACCCAGTGTCTGATAAAACCAATCCCATCTATCTCTCTGATGAATCTAGAAAATAAATATTATACCCATTTTCTCTTACATATTCTTGTGTTTAAAAATAGCCAAAAAAAAAAAAAAAAACCTGAGGAGTTTTTGATATAGCACAATATCTAGTACAAGGCACCAAAATGTCATTTACTGATAGAATTGGATGACATTTGAATTTCACATCCTGGTCACAAAATGAGATTATGGCATTCTAAAGTGCTTGGGTAATTGATGCACATGCTTTTTTTAAAAAAGTGGATTATCCAAACTGAATGGTTTACAAAGGAAAAAAAAAGGAAAGAAGTTCCGTTTTCTTTGTTTTTAATGCTGATTCATTCCACTGCTATGCCACTAAAACCAGAAGCATTTCAAATGGCTTTGGGGTCTTGTTTGTTTGCTTGTTTTGGCTGAGTGAATCGTTTTTACACCATTTCACTCCTACATAAGAAATATTCTTATAAGATTATTTAATCAGAGAGAAAGTCCCCGAAAAGGTAGATGTGAAATCTATGTCCTCCCTTCTTGTGAGAAATAGACTAATATTTTCTGGACTGGGTAATAATTAGATTAGTTAGTCTTGGATTAGTCGATATTTTAACTGAAAGTGCTCTGAAGTTTTTAACCTGAGTCTCTCAAAATCACTATTCCCCTAAAAAATATTGGTCCTGCAGCAAAATTCTCTGTATGGCCTTATTTCCCTGAGGTTCTTTTTAATATATCCCTGAGACAGATAAATATTCACACTGTTATTTATAGTAAGTCATACTAATGCTAATAGTAGAATAATGAACTTTGGTTGGTTTATAAGAAGCTTAAAAAGAAGCTTAGATGATCTTTTAGATAATTAGAAAATAATTAGGCACAGAATATCCAAAGGGTGGATTTCTAAGGGCCTTGTTTCATGTATGTTCAATTCATTAAGTCACATTCCCACTTTGAAGTTAATGGGAGTCACTTTCCCTACAGCACCACAGGATTTGACCCAAGGTCATGGATGCCACAATGCTGATGAATAATTTTGCCATCTTTTTTCCACAAATAAAATCCTTGTGGATATTTGGCTAGTGAATGATTCCTGGTGATAATGTTAAAATCTTGTTTAGGTCTAGGAAGAATAATAGATACATTTTCATTTTAGAGCATGTGTGACAAACACACCTTTGTAAACCAATGCTCAGCTCACCTGGAGCTGGATTAGGGTCTATTTTTAGTGGTAAGGCAATTGTATTATTCCAGGCAGGAGATGCTCTGAACTTGACATCATACTTAAAACTTGACATCCTACACAATTTTACAAGTGTAAAAGAACCAAATTATTTCTCCCTTTTTCTTTTAACTCAGACATTTTCAATCTGGAGATGTTGTAAAACACAACAAGGGAAGTCAAGATGGCATGGATGGGTTTATGTTGTGGAGGCTGGGAGGGCAGGGACAGGCTGGGAGAGCTGCTAGGGAGCTGCTGGAGTCCCCACCTGGGCAGAAAGCCTGGTCCAGAGACCAAGCTGCAGGTGTGCAGTCCTGGGCCAGGCGTGATGGAAAGTGCCACGTGTGACAGGAAAGGGATGTGGCTGTGGGTGGTGCTGTGCACCACTGTCACTGTGTCCTGCTCAGCTGTGTGAGGTAAAAAGGGGATCCCTCACCTGCAAGAGGTGGAGCAGCATTTCCTAGCAAGTAGCAGGAATTATTAGGGAGGTGGTGGACAGCTGTGGATAGAACACAGCATGAAATTGAGTCGCATTATCAGGGGCAAAAAGTGAAAATTGGGAAATCCTGACACTGGGACACTTTTCTTAAATGATATGCTACAGTAAAATCTCTGTCTGTTGGGGGATCTGAGATAGAAGTTGAAAATAACAGTCCCAGAAAACTAAACATTTCCTTTCCTCTGGTCTTCACTCTAAATTTATCTCAGATTTGATTAGAAACTAGACCTGTATGAAAAGGACTATGCATTTTCTGACTAACCAATCCTCATCCAACAGTAGCTATGACCCTACTAGTCATTCCAGATGTTACTGACTTGGAGGATCTGTGTCTCCACAAAAGGTATGTGAGAGTCTGTACTCCCATCCCTAGTACAAAGCACCAGCCCAAGATTTCTTTGCTGACCAACTCTGAAGTCTGTGAAGTGGAGGAAATACTTCTTTGGGCATGGTGCAGAGAGACCCTTTCAGGGAGCAGAGAGGTTTAGGCAGGATGGTTGTGTTTATGAGCATGTTTCCAGCAACTTAAGTGTGTGTCTTCATATATTCTTGCCCTCACAGAAGCAGGCATTGCACCTTTCAGAGAGGATGGTGCAACTGCTGGGAAGTGCAAATAATCCATGCAAGCTTCAGTGTGGTGTCTTTCTTCCTGCCAGTCAATCAGGCTCAGCAGCCAGGCAGGGCATGTCAGTGCATACCAGGGCATCCAGGCTGGGAAGTGAGAAGATTTGGGAAGCTTTGGTCATCTGTGATCCTGAGGGAGCTCCAGCTTCCCACTGAATAGGAGAGCAATTCCAGGTATAAAGAGTTACATTGGTGAGCTATTCAAGACACACACAAAAAGAGAATGAAAATAAATCTTGGCTCTCCATATTGGGCCAGTGCAGATATCCAGTCAACTTAGCACTAGAGAACAAGGTTCCAGTCAGCTGCAGTCTTATTCTTCCCCTGAAGAGCCCTGAGAAAAAGTTATATTGAAATAAACCTGACCAGAACATATGCCAGAAAAGGTTTTCACTGGAATATATTACTTCCATGACTTGATATCTTCCTGCAAAAAATATCCCAGAGGTCTTCCCTGGCTTTCCTACTTTATTTTCTGAATGTGTGAACCCAGATCCTCCCAAAGCTACCCATTTGCCCATGTTCTCTCAGTCTACCAAGCAAAACATTTGCAAAGCACTTTGCTAAACCAGAATTTTTAAGAAATTTCTCTTGTCTGTGAAATGAAACAACACAATCCTACACCCAAGCAAGCGCCCTAGTTTGGAAATTTTCATTTTTATTTTGAAGAAGGAATATTTTGAATATGTAAGGAGGCAAACCAAGATATTTCAGATGTTTCTATTCTTAATATTTCTGTAATGTATGTGTTCTTAGGAAGGAAGAGGAGTGGGTATGAGGAGGAGTATCATCACACAGATCTCGGGGTTCACTGAAGGGCAGAGAACAGGGCAGGGAAGAGAGAGCCACAGGACTGTACAAATATACACCATTAGTTACAGGCTGCAACATTCATGACGGGTTCCTGCTGTCTGATTTTGTTGAAGGTGTGCTCAGCCTTTGAAAGCCTGAAAAGTACAGGAGCAAGGGGTGACAAGTGGTTTAACGATTACAGGATGGTACAACCAGGTCACATGTTCTTGGTCCTTGGTCTGACCCATCTCCTGACCTGTTATACAACTGCAAGCAAATTCTTTAACTGTTCCAGTCCAAATCCTGCAGTCTGCATCCAGGCGAAACAGTCCTTGCAATAAAATCCTGCCCTGCTGAATGTTTTATGGGTAACCACAACAACACTCTTTCCTTCCTCTTGCCCACAGCAAGATCTTCTGGTACCACAGTCCCCTGAGGGACAAGGCTAAATGTGCCACAATTTGGCAACAGGCTGTGATCAAAATCAAATCTAACACCAGTGTATAGCAGTGGTGACCCACTTTCACTCTTTATTTTCTCCTCTCCTCTGTGGTTCTCAGAAATCACTTGCCTCTAGCATTGTCACTTCTTTAACTCCCAGCCTAGGAGATCTGCTGTGCCAGAGCACCCCATGACTCAGAGAGATCCAAAAAGCCTGAGCTTAGCAGCATGCCTACTGAACTGAGACAAATAAGATGAGCAGGTCAGTCTGACGAGCTAATCAGAACTCTCCTCTAGGAAAGATTATGCTTCCAGGACATACTCCACATATTGCAAAAAGCATGTGGAATGGTGCCAAGGCAGAGATACCAACTCCAGCATAACCCACGTTCCCTCAGTCTTGCACATCCTCAAGGACAGTTTGTCTTTTGACCTAAAACTACAAACTTTTAGAAATATTAAATATCTTCTCTTCCTTCTCAGTGAGGGAGTGTTTCTCATCCCACCATTTTCTGTGGTCCAAACACTGGGAATTCTGCAGCTGCAAAACAAAAATATCTCCCAGTGCCCAAGACAGACTAGGTACAAGACAGGTGCTCTGATATTCCTCATATCTCCATGTGAGCCCACAGGGCCTGTATTTGTGACCCCAGTGAGTCTTGGAAGGTTGCTTAGCTATGGCAATAGAACTGAAGTTATTACTTCCCTGTCTCAGGCAGGAAGAGCACATGCTGTGACAGAAGAGCCGCAGACGGCGCCTATTGAGTCTGTACAGCCTCACGAACATCATTCCAACTTCAATTCCAGTAACATCACCTAGACGAACATTCTGAAGCCTGAAACTCATCGTTCCTCTCTCTATTTTTTTCCTTAATCACCCTATGGTGCATTTCTCAGTCTTGAAAGCACAACAGATCTCTGTTGAAAGAGCAAATAAACTGCTTATTTACACTCCCATGTTTTCAAATCTGAGCTTGTTTTACCTAGACAATGATACAATGCTTACTGTTTATCAGTAGTCCTGTTCAAACATAAAAACCACTTCATATGAGCCAGATGGTGCTGTGGGACTGACCCATGGTTCAGATCTAGCAGTGGTCATATCCGTTCTGTGCATGGTCTGGCCTTGTGTGGCTTTGGAAAATGGCAGAGAACTGATGAATAGCAGCCCCCTCTGCTATGGTGCATACTGATCCACATAGTGCTGGTTAACACATGTGTTAACCTTTGGAAAAAATAAATTACACAGCTCTTCTAAGAAGAGCCATTAAATGACATAGCAAGATTTTGTTTTGCTTTGCTTCCCTTATGTTTTGCCTAGGAGAACTAGTGCTAAGTCTCCATTTCAGAATTTTGGAGATTACTATTTTGCTTTGGGCCACAAGTGAAACAGCCATTTTCAGTTCCACTGTTCTTTATAATTTCTGCACTGGACAGGACCAGTAAGACTTTGCACACGGATACCCACGTGCTAAGGAGAGATCTGTAAGAATAATGCTGTTCTTATCTACGATATGGCTTTTTAAAAAGACTCACCTACCACCTTTCTTTGTTGTTGTTGCACCAAATTTACATGCAGGCCTAACACTGAAAATAAATAAGCTTGTGTGGCTTGTGTGTGCGTGTGGTGTGTGTAGTGTAGCAGATACTGGGGCAGATCGTCAGCTGGTGTAAATCAGCCTAGGTCCATTGACTTTAATGGAAACTTGCCAACTTACCCCAGCTGAGAATCTGATTATTGTTTTGCAAGTTCTTGCATTAAAGATAAGCATTCACACTCTGCTCTGTTACACTGGTGTAAATGGGAGTAACTTCACTGAAGACTCTGGAGTCTTGCTACCTGCACCTTACCCGAAAAGCAGAATTCAGTTCAAAATTTTAATGACAGTTAAAACAGTCTTTAGTTCTACTACATTTAATCTCTCCCCTTTTCCTTAAAAAAAAATAGAAAAAAGGTAAAATAATAGAAAAAAAGAAAAAATATCAGTCTGTCATGGAAAATCTCAACTAAATCTTTTTTTTCTCTGACTCTCATTTCCAGGCTTTGTGCAAATAGTTTATTTGATTTGACACCTACTGTACAAAAGGTTGCCCCTTCTGTTCTATGAAAGCTGGTATCAAGAACAGAGAGAGAAAAATCGCACAGCTGGTAATATAGAGAACCCAAAAATATACAAAGACGTACCAGAGGGAATAGTCATCAACATAAAGTGAACAAGCACCCAGACTATTGATTACATGCTGCTCACAGAACACTAGGCATTTCTGCCAACTTCTTTCCACTCTTACGCTGAGCTGCAGACAGCATGTTGTACTTTGCATCATCAGTTTTGATGAATAATGCACTGATAAACACTGCAGCCAATATTCTGGAGGAGCTGAGAAGCCAGATGTCATCTGGACCTCCAATAGTTTTAACCCTGGGTCTCTGACAGATACTGAAATAAACACTAGATATGCACTGCAGAATGGGCGATGCCCAAATGTGAGGTTAGGCACAATATTACACTGGCAGGCGTATGAAAAACGAAGGCACCTTGTAATCCTTTCACTACCAACTTCCCGAGGCACTGAGATAGTGAGAAGGCAGCACCCTGGTGCGAGCTGCTCACTGGAAACACCTGCCAGGTGCAGCATCCCTGTGTGAGCAGGGGTGCCTGGACAAAAGGAGTGCCATGATCTGGGTCAGCCTGGCCCTGCATGACACTGCTGGCTCCCCACTGGAGGGACTGAGCGAGGGGCTCAGCAGATTTAGCCCCTTGAGGAAGCAGGGTCCTTGTTTGAAACACAGATGAACTCCTCCCTGGCTGCGGGCTGGGTGTGTTTGGATGTCAGCACGGCAGTCAGCTGGGCACCTTAGTGATACACCACAGTCTTTCTGCTCACAGGCAGCAGCACCCAGCAAGGGCTCTCAAGCCCTTAAGCTTTATTTGGTATTTATTTTACCTGCATCCTTAGCTGTTTTAAGCAACAGGCCCCTTAGCCCCCCTGCCCCAGTAAAGCCAATGCTCAGGGGACCTTCAGACCTGTGAAGGTTTCGTCTCACTGAGTCTCAGCAGCACCAGGCTCCATTTAAAATCGCACACAGTTTAGCAATATCAGCAGTGAGATTATGCAGTTTTGGAAGTAAACTATTCTACCCACCCACCTCAATAATCCAAGATCTCAGCATAGCATGTAAGAGTAAAACTTTCTCTTTCTTAATAAATGAGGGGAAAGGCTCTCTCTTTCTCAGAATCACAGTGTAAAGGGCTGATTGCTACCTTGAAATTCTGTTTAAGGAAGATCTGCTTATATAAAAAGCCAAATTAGGCTCTCAAAGGCTGAGTGTATGCCTAAGCAATGGAAGAGTGGTTTCTCTCTGCTGGCACTGCAGCACTGCTAGGGTCAGGAAGCCCCCTCATGGTTTGCTCACCAGGAGGAGGGTTGTATTATTTGAAGCATCCTAAATGTTCTGCTTTATTTTACCGCCAGAATTTTCCAAGAAAAACTGCCTGTCGAAAAGAATATGTGTGGCTTAAATATGGAGGTGTTTTCCCTCTATTTACGTTCACCACTTTCTTTTGCACCTGAGTAACTATCATTGGCAAATTCTCTGAGACATGGCCACATTGAGGGGAAATCCAAAAATAGGTAAAGTGCTTCTTATAATGCTATTTCTTTTCCATCCAGCTTGTCAAATAATTGAAAAATGTGAAGCATGAATAAGGACCTCTTCAAGGTACCAAACAATCCAAAAAGGAAACTGACATGCATGTGAGAAGTGGTTAAAACAAAGTAGTAGATCAGGAAACACTTACATAGATAGGGGTAAGCTGCAAAAAGGCAGAGGCAGTGACTACAGTGGAATTTCAATTATACTGACATTGATGGGCATAGCAGTAGTGGAGTCATTAAGGATGGATGCGTGCTTCTGAGTGCAGTACCAAAGAGGTTTTTTTCGGTTTGAGGAGCAATCAACAAGACCAGGGGCTATTTTGGACTTAGTCCAAGGAAATGAGACTAGGTGAAATGAATAATGTGGAAGATAATAAACCCTTAGGGCTAGGTTATAATATCATCACATTGGAAGCACTTCTGAAAATATTTGTGAATGGTTATAAAAGTACAATAATTCTGAGGACAGAATGAGTTGTAGAAAGTTGATTGGAATCAACTGTTTGTGGACAATAATGGAAAAGCATGCAGTATTTAAGAAATGAAGAGACTGCTATTTCTATTCAGTTTATTAAAATCAAAGTCAAAATGATAGCAAAAACAAGCTAATGTGTCCTCAAAAAATGTAATAAAGGTATCAAAATGCTTTCCTTATTTAAAAGGCCAGGCATCCTTGAAAAATGGGAAGGTTTGGCAGTTTTAAAATGAATGAGAACAACATCAGGAGAATACCAACAATGAATAATATCCATTAAATATTTCAATCAAGACTGAAGCCAAGTTGTTCAACTGAATGCATGCAATGTAAATGGCAAAGAAGAAGAAGAAAAATAAGAAATAGGATAGTGAAACATGGAGCACTCATTTGTATCTATTTCCACAAATAAAAGGACCAGGTCTCAGCCTTTCATTGTGAGAGCAGCTCCCATGACTGTGGCAGAGAGAGGACACGAGTTGGGGCTATTCAGGGAGTATATCCCTAATGAAGCTGCTGGCAGTGGGAAAACAGGTTCACTACTTTCATACAGAAGGGTCTGATCCCACTCCTGTGGTGCTCAAGACCACTCAAAAGTGGATGCATGAGTTGGCACAGGGTCCACTACCCTGGTGATAGGGTGGCTATTCTCACTTGCCATGACAACATGGAAGAGTCAAGAGGAAGAAGTGCATCTTGAGCCATGCAAATTGGTCAGAGATGTGGTCCAAGCACACACATTTCCTTTCACAGAGGTGCAGCCAGGTACTGTGTCTCTCCTCAGATGGCCCCTGCATCCAGGTGATGGGTGCTGTAACCTTTCCCACTAAGCCAACTCAGCCCTTCCCAGTTTACCTAAGCTTTCAGCTGCCTTTTCCGAGAAAACTGGATCTTCTCCTGAACACCACGGTTTCTCACACCAGAGAGGTCCCTTTTCCTTCTGCTCAGCTAGTGGTGGGAGGGTCAGAGTCATATGGCTAAGTGTTACTCTGGGAAAGAACAGGAAGATGCTGCCCTATAAGAGACCCAGCAGAGAAATGGACAGACAGCAGATGAATGTGAAAACAGAAGGCTGTGTGGTGGGTAAAGGGGAATGTGCTGAGGGGAATGTGCTGACTCCTCCTGAGGAGAAGCAGGGTGCCCTTGGTGAGAGCATGCTGCAGTCAGCAGAGAGCGTGGCCAGGCAGAGCCCGGCTGGTCGTGCCTGGCTAAGCAGCACTTTGTGCCCCTGTAGGGATGTGATGTTCAGCTGGCAGCATCTCCTGCTTCTGCACACAGCCTGTCACAGGGGCTGCTGCTTCTCCCTGGGAAGGAGGTACCAGAGCCTTCTGTCTTCCTTCCCCACAGTCATGGATTTCTCAGCCCAACCACCAGGCAGCCACACCCTGAAGTTAAACTCGCACCTTCTCCAGTATCCAGAAAGGCTGGAATTACTTCTTTCTGTTCAAACTCGCAAAGTGGAGAGCTCAAGATGCCAAGGTGCATATTATATCACAGATTTCAAAGCAGGTCTCATGGCTAGCGCCCAAGCTCCAAGACAACTCTTCTGATTTTACAGCGTGCTTAAGCTGAGGACAAAATGGTGACTTTTCCTCTGCTGCACTGATACCTATCAAGCAGACTCAGAATCTAAAAAAACCCAATTTAATTGTAGTTTTTTTTTCTGTCACTTACAAATTCTGGCCTCCATGCTCTCCAAGTGACTTCAGAACAAAAGTCTGCCATGTTGTTTCAAAGAGAAAGATGAAAAGTAGTTTATTTTGACCAGTTACACATTGTAGTAATGAACCAAGCACAAATTAGGCTTACCAAGTCCCCAAGTAGATGGGGACCTTTCAGTTTTGTGTTGGGGTGTGAAATGTGTCCAGATACAAGCAAAGATCATTCCTTTGTGTGATATCCTTCACCCATCTCCTTGGAGACAGAGGATGGCACAGTGTAGAACAAGAGTTTATTGCATGAATCCTCTCCCCCTAAGCCCTTTGGCACCTATCAAGCATTGAGCATCCCCCACCTTTCCCCACAGCCTCCTCTCCCTGCAGCTGCTGCACCACTGATTCAAATGCCTCACTGGAGCTTGCAGGACCCCTACTAGCCTCTACTGTAAGCTGGCCTGAGGAGATGGTTCACACTGTGCTCACAAAACCCACAAAACTCAGTGGAAATTTCAGCCCTGAGATAATGATCCAAATTTCCATGAGCCCATAAAGCAATCTAAAAAATTAGCAGGGAGAGTGCAAGATCATGCTACCTGTGCAGAATTACTTGTCACCTAGGCAGGGAAGCAGAGAGGAGGATGTAAAAGGAGGAGGTTAGTGCAACAGCAGGGCTACATTTCTCTCTCTAGAAAATTCAGAACTGTGGAGGTACAAATTACTGTTCCCAAAGAAAATGGTTACCTTTGTTTATAAATCTGGAGAAAACAGGAATGGCAGTGATCCATGAGACCCTGGAAAGCTCAAATCAGGATGTCCTCCTTTTATCAAAGCATCCATATAAATTAGGAACAAAGAAAAAGATTTCCCAAGTGCAGAAACCAGACTGAATTAATATTTTAATTTTTGAAAAATTCTACCATACAGCCTGGCCATGAAGAAGAGCAAGCCTCAGCCTTTGTGGCAGTAGAACCTGCCACATATTTGCCCTGGGTAATGAGCTCAGAGGAGGAGATTTGAAAGAAGACTTTGCATTGTTCGAGGAGGCTCTGGAGCAGAGGGAGGGTGGAATTCCATCTGTTCACTTCCGTGCGGTTCAGTGAGCTGCTTCACTTTTAATGGTTCACTAGGCTGTGACACTTAGCAGAAATTACGGTAAATGTTTTTTAAAACCTTTACATTATCATTTAAGAAGCCGCATGACAAGATCACTGAAAAGCTAACCCTTTGATCTCTGTCTCTTGTGAGGTTTTTTTGTCTGATAATGGAGACAATGTACCATGTGCTATTGAGGCTGGATAATGTGTTGATGTGCAGACGTTCACTTTGTCCCTTGTCCTAATGACATTCTCTATGGGGTTTTTTTAATGCCATTGCAAAAATAAAAGCAGATTTTTTGCCCTTATAATCTATAGTCACCTCGGCAGTTCCCATATAGCTCTTGGCACGTTAGGAGAGCTGACAAAGAGCTCGCACTCCAGCTCAGATGGGAAGTACCCCATGTTACTGATCAGGTGGAATTCCACTTTGCCTGCTTGAGTGACTCTGTGAACAATGTAAATCATTAAGTAAGTCTTTGAAACAGTGCAGAAAGGAGATGGGGGAAGGGAGCTCTGTATCTGGTGCTCGTTCAACGTAATTTCACAGGAGGACTGTTTATTTTTCATAAACCTTAGAAAAAGACCAAGTGGTAGCCAACAAACTCAGTTTGACTTGAACACTGGGACAGGAAATCATGGGAAATGCTTCTACTTTTCTGTGTTTAATCAGCATTTAGGACTTTTTTTTCTCTTTCCATTTTCTCCTCTCCATCAGAGTTTTCAGCGCTTTATTGGTCTTTTCCATCTGGAGAAAAGGCTATGGAGTGCCTGGAAGACTTGGAGCAGCCATTTGGATGTCTTCACTGCTGTAGAAATTGGCTAGAAGTACCAAGAGAAAATCTTTGTCTTTTTGTAAAGAAGGGAAGTAAAAATGAAGTCAGGCTCCCCAGAGATCCATGGCTCTCAAAGCTCTCTGCTGCCTTTGCCCTAGTCACAGGAAAAGGTTTGCAGCTTCTTTAGACAGACCACACTTCCCCATCAACGGTACTGCAGAGGCAGCATGTCTCAGGCAGCCCAAAAAACAAATATAAGCTACAAATTCCAGACCTTAGAGATCATTGTTGTTTTCAGACCTTTAAGCATTAAATTTTAAAGGCTATTTTGGTGTTGGGAACAGCTATGTGCAGATTCAAAAACACTTTGTTTGCTTTTGTCAGTTTTGTCTGATCCAAGTCATGGGCATGAGTTCACAGCACGAGTTCAAGCCCTCCACTATGCGAAGATATTCCATAGGAAATAGATATCTCTGAGATATGGATTCTGAACTGGGATGGTGTCCACAACACTGGCTTCATTCTGTTCACATTTTACCAAGGATCATGGTTGTCAACACACTTTGGAAGTAGGAATTTGGCCATCACAAGGGGGAATTCTGCGGCAAAATGTAGTTAAATGAACCTAGTGAATTCTTGCTATATCTCTGCTACTTTGTTGACCGTCTTGATTAAAAACAACAATTTTCCTCTTACAAGGAGGAAAAGGCCAGAAATCAAAAGGCTGCTCAGACCATTAATGAAAAGCCTGATAACTACTTGATGAGAATATACAAAGAGAGGCCACCAGAGAGGGAGAAGGAGAGGGAAGGAAGGACTGCAGCTGAATTTCAGGAGGAAGAGTATGATACTTTGGATAAGCCAGTAATAATGGAAGGGAAGGAAGGAGACTGGCTGGTTGGGATTCCAGCTATGAGTATCTTAACATTGTTCCCTCTAGCTTTTGACTTGAGTAAGGTACTAGTGATCTTGAGAATTTGCCTAACATCTAAAACAGCACAAACAGATTAAACAGAAGCAAGCAGCAAAGTGTTGTATTGCTCCCTGCATCCTGCTCCTCTGTCCCTCATCTGAGATCAAGCACACAGCTCAGGAACATCCAGACCACACAGCTCTGCTGATAACATGGTTGCTTGTGGCTATCTCTGATTTGTCCCAAGAGGGCACAGAGGCAGCAAGACACCCCCATCTACTCTCCCTCAACTGCGCTGAAATGTAATTTCAAATATTTCTTTCCAAGAAGTCGCCAAGTCTTTTTTTTTCTTCCCCTCTTGGGGATTTGTAAAAGCTTACTTGAACTCCAGTGTCCCCGTGTTGGTGTAGTGGCCAGTGAATGCTTTATTTTACACGGACATGCTGCCTCTCAAACTAAATGTGGAATCCTTCCTGCAGAAATAACCATGTCTCATGAAATTGGAAAAGCATGGCCAATATAGAGCAAATAAATCTATCTGCATGTGGACTTTGACTAGTATCAAACTGGCTCATTTATTGCCACAACTCTTTGCTGGGAGATTTTTGTTCTGCTGTAGAGCTGCTAAATTCCCCTTGAGTACTATTAGCGTTGCTGCTTTTTATGTCTCTCTCCATGACACTACTCAGTGCAAGTTATAATTAACTCAGAGAAAGTAGNTGTCCCTCATCTGAGATCAAGCACACAGCTCAGGAACATCCAGACCACACAGCTCTGCTGATAACATGGTTGCTTGTGGCTATCTCTGATTTGTCCCAAGAGGGCACAGAGGCAGCAAGACACCCCCATCTACTCTCCCTCAACTGCGCTGAAATGTAATTTCAAATATTTCTTTCCAAGAAGTCGCCAAGTCTTTTTTTTTCTTCCCCTCTTGGGGATTTGTAAAAGCTTACTTGAACTCCAGTGTCCCCGTGTTGGTGTAGTGGCCAGTGAATGCTTTATTTTACACGGACATGCTGCCTCTCAAACTAAATGTGGAATCCTTCCTGCAGAAATAACCATGTCTCATGAAATTGGAAAAGCATGGCCAATATAGAGCAAATAAATCTATCTGCATGTGGACTTTGACTAGTATCAAACTGGCTCATTTATTGCCACAACTCTTTGCTGGGAGATTTTTGTTCTGCTGTAGAGCTGCTAAATTCCCCTTGAGTACTATTAGCGTTGCTGCTTTTTATGTCTCTCTCCATGACACTACTCAGTGCAAGTTATAATTAACTCAGAGAAAGTAGAAGGGGATGGACTCTGTCTGTTTAGAGGGCTATGGGTACAGATTGGGAAAAGATAATGCCAAATAACCTTTGAGCTTTCTAGTATCCCTCAAACCTCAATTATTTTTAGACCTCACCTTTATACTGAGAGACAGCCAAAAAAAGCCTGTAGTCTGCTGCAAACTACAGCAATCAGCAACGATTTTCAGGGCTGAGGGAGGACTTGAATAACTTGCCTTGTAAGACCTTTGCACTGGCCTTTTGCACAAGAGTAGCTTTTGGCATTGGAGAAAAACAGAAGCCACCCCTGGCTGGGATCTTAGTATCAAAGGTGAAAATGTTCCCATTTTCCAGCAATGCTGGACAGTCTGGAGAACAATTTACTGCTTAACTATTAAAGACATAAACACAAAATGCAGGACCTACACTAGGCACACTCAAGATGAAGGGCTTGTATGCAGCCCAGGGGTGCAAAGGCAGGCTGAGAGAGGGTAGCACAGGATTTCTGAAGGTGCACGCACATATAGAGGAGCCTAGCAAAGTTTCTTGCATTTCTTAAAGTACTGAATTGTGGAAGAATAAAAAGAAAAATAGCATACTAGTGATCATATATGCTTTGGACACAGAAATTATTCCCCTGGCAGCAAACAGTGAGTGCTAACACGGTCTTTGTGCTCAGCTCACAGAATCTTTGGAAGTTGACAAGGAAAAATAAAGTCTCCTTACTGACTTTGATGTCTCTCCTGCAGGTAAATTCAGCCATAAGCAACTTATTACAGCTGAGGAAACCTACTGAGTTCAGCAGGACCACTTTCATGGGCACATGACTCACATGGGCCCCGGGAAGGCAAACACACACAGGTGAAATAGTTGATACTTTTGAACTATTCAAAAAAGTGAGTTTCTGAACCAAGAAGCAATTTGAATAACTAGTCTGCTATTTTGATCTGCATTCTAATTTGAAAGCTCATCATTATTTACATGATAAATATAAACAGTGCATTTGGAGTTGTTATAGTCCATCATGTAAATCCGTATTTAAGCATTATGAAAAAGAGGATTTGTGACTCAGTAGATCATATTAGCTCTAGGGCAGTTATTCCTGTTGATCAAATCTATTTTCTTACTACCCAATGTGCATCAAGTCCATGTGATAAAAAATCCTTATGACATATTTACTGCTGTGTGAAATGAGGTGGTCATTTTTAATTCCTTTGATTTTTTTCCAGTAATATTCTAAGCAGCCTGGCATTCCCAGCGAAGAACAGCAGCCTTACTCTAGGTGGCTCTACTTTAATCTCAGCTAGATGACCATGAGGGATGACCTGCCATAGATTTAACAAAGATTCCTAGAAATATTTTACACCTCACCTGATGATGCCTGTGATGCCTCCTTTGCACAAAAAAACCCATGCCAATTCCATATACTCCTTTCCCAGCCAAAGCCATCAAGTGTGTAATCTCATTTCCCTTGGTTTGTGCCATCATCCAGACTTGTTCACCCCAATGGCCTGGTAGCACCCAGATCTGGTCTCCTCACCCTGCAGCTGTTTCACTAAACTGACTCAGTAGAAATGAGCTTGGCGGTCTCCTGTCACCACTGCTCCCTGGGACACTGTTCTCCTGCCAACACTGGCTCTACAGCCCTGGCTCCCACAGCCACTGGGTCTGCACCTCCAGAGGAAGAGGCAGTCAAGAGGCACACCCATTTTCCTTCTGTTGCTCCCAGGCAGGCAGATTAAGGTATTTCCCACATGCTGGAAAATCTCTACAGCTGGTGCTGAAGGGAGGGACAATCTCTTCTAGCTGATGCACAGCACTGCACGCTTTTCTTGCTTCATGCTGGGCCAAAAAGACCAATTTCATTCTTCTGGCTGCTGCTGTCTATGTGGCATCAAATACATGTGCGTTCAGAGGAGGCTTTCAAAGTAAACCAGAGAGATCAGCTTTAGCATTTGACCATTCCTTCTTGTTTCCACCCCAAGGGCAATCAGAAAATACCTGCAATTACTGTGACTTTATTTGTATGGCACAAAGCTTTTAGGGACCGTTAATGAGCTAATGTTTTTAGGATAATTTTAACTGCCATCATTTTGTGTACACTGTCCTTGCACGTTTGAAGGGGGAACAAAGATGGATTTTTTCCCCTCAGTCTCCTGCAGCAGAAGAACCCTCTGCTCTTTCATTGTCTCCAGTTTAAAGTTTAAGCCTTGTTTTGCCAACTAAGGGATAACAAACGTCAGTCCAGATCATCAAAGATTTCTAGAAACCTACACACTTCAGAAAGCCAATGCTTTGTTATTAAAATTGGGATTATCTTCACAAAGCCCCAGTGGTTGTTGCTGATAGCCAAAGCTTGCACAAGACCCCCAGAAATCCTGTTTCCATCTGATATGAGGACAGCAAGCAGTGGGGCCACGCCCTGTGCACCCCTGGGCATTTTGACCTTCTGGAGTAAAATCTGAAACAATCTGAAATTGGGAAATGGGTCAGATAATGCTGAAGGAAGATGGGAAAGGTAAAACAAATGAAATGTTAGAATAAGGGCACCATTTTGATTAGCAGATGTCTGGTATTCCCACAGTGTTGTTACCTTTCTTTAAATATTTGAGTAATCACTTTTAGTTTAATAAACAAAACAGATGCAAAATCTGCAGCTAAGTGTTGGGAGTGCATGTCAAGGCACAACAGGCAACCTCCATCTCCACTGGGACTGTGTGTTTTGGTCCAGAATGGGAGAATTGTTGTTAAAACTGTTCCCAGATTATATCCCACTGGCCCTGATTACCTTGATGTTGGGAAAATGTCTCAAGGGACATAAATTGCCTGGAATCATTTGCAACAGCTGCCAGCAACTGCAATTCTATGTTATTACAAAAGCTATCTCCCTTCCTGGGAATTTGATTTGCAAAAATAGAAGAATTAATAGAAATAGAAAGAAAGGTTTTTAAATCAGTTTCCAAAACCAGGCACCCTTTTTGACACAAGTATCCCTTATGCTCTCAAATGGGAATAATTATAGAAATGACTGTCACAAGATGGTACCTGGTTATGAAAAATAAATCTCTCCCTTAAATTTAGGCAGGCTCGAGTCAATATTTCTTGCAGAAGAAATCTCTCTTTTAAGCTCAGTATATTTTCTGGAACAATGGATATTGAATTGTGTCTGTTAATATAATCACTTGACATCTACCATTTTGTATATTTCGTGTTCCAATGAAACCTTCTCTGTATTGCTAATGAAATAATTTTTTTATGTTCTCAATAATCATTATTCTCTTTAATGAAAAGTTAGGGCAGATCTTTCAGTCCTTACATGTGGGAATAATTTCTACCCTCACATTGCTTTCTTGAGTTGCTTAAACTGACTTGAGTGAATTAAAGTTTTGTAGGGATGGCTTGTTCATAACTTAAGTGCTAATTGACATCTATTTCAGAACATGACATTCTGGAATAAACCCTACTGCAAGACATTATTGCAATTACGGTTTTTATAACAATTAGTGTAATTATGTTTGGTATAGTAACTAGTAAGTCACTGCAGTGGAATGTAAGGCAATATCTCCTACCAGCTGCCTTTGAAAATCTCACT
>WBNQ01081426.1:0-19222 GCA_013401375.1 Spizella passerina
CAGATAAAGGAAGCATGGTTATCTTAGGGATTTTCTGTCAGGATGTAGCCTTAGATATGAAATTAAATCATATGTTTATGTCCTGTGTGGTGGTGGTCCTGAGTAGAGCAGTCTGGCATTATGAGAGAGGGTTTTTACTGCTTCTGATCTGAAAGGGATGAGGAGACAGTGGCACTGAAGGAACAGAGACCTGATTTTATTTCACCTTCTTTATCTGCAACATCCTCCCTGTTATTCTGTCCTGCTGTTTATAGGCATTGGCTGTTTGGGAATGACCACAATAGTGCAGTCATGTTTGCTGCTGCATTTCTAATTTGGGAGCTTGCCTTTTCCCCATCATTTTCCCCATCAAAAGTTAGTGGAATATAGATAAGGACTCTAAGGTTAGATAAAGCCAAACAGCATTACAAAAAATACCTCTGGGTTATGTTTTGATGTGTTTATTTTATGACTTCACCATTTTAGAAATTACAAGTATATGAAACTTAACTTTCTTTTTGCTATTTGATTTAATCAATTGCTCTGTTTCAGGGCTCCCTGGGTTTGTGGCATCACTGGAATTTATTGTAGTGTGCTAGATACTATTATTTATTTTCAAGTTGCTGCTTCCAACTTTTCATGCTCATAAAATATTGTATATTTTATGACGAAACCAGTACAGCTTCTTCATACTCTAAGTAGTAACACATGGAAGGGAGGGATGGCTCCTCTTTTTTCCCCTCTTCATATTTCCTTTCCTCCCCTGCTTAGTACTCTGCAGCATCAAATGTAGGGCATTAATTCCCATAAAGTCAGTTTGGACAAGGAAATCTTATGAAAATAAATATAGAGAGGGAAGACAGAGTTGTTCTGGCTTGAGCTTCAGCTGCTACAAACTACCATCTGTAGTAGCTGGGCCCTACAACTTTGAGTTTTATTTCTGGAAAGCATCACTGCCATGTGTTGAATGTATCATAATGCTCCACATTTCCTCAAAGTGAAAGCACTATCATGAATGATTATTATGAATTACTTTATTGCTCTGGATCTTATGGCTTATTGACATTTAAAAAGAAGTTGCCCCTTTTAGTGTAATTTTTTTGGGGAATTTTGATTTATGACTGAGCATTGCTGTCTAAATGAGTTTTGGAAGTTCAAGGAAAGTGAGTTAACTGCAAGAACTGAGTTGGTTCCAGAATGAATGTTTTGAATAAGAAAAATAACTGCTCACAATTCTGACAGTCACTTAAAGGACAGAAAATGTTTAGAAAATACCATGTATTACATGCATTTACCATTAGCATCCATTTAGGGACCAGAACACACTATTCATGTGTTAATATTTTAAAGCAGAAACACGTAAAATGAATGAATTCCAAAAGCATAGAGGAAAATCAGTATTAACCAACTTTTATTAGGGTTGCATGGATAAAACATGTAAGTAGTCTCTGGTGATAGCTTTAATACTTTCCAAAACTAATACTTTGAATTGAGTTGGGTGGCTCTGAGAGTAGTAGGGAATCTCACCACCCAAATATGATGATTCTCAGAGCTGTGATTTCTGCTTTATCTTGATATATTAGAGCAGCACTTCTGTGAGCAGCTCTTTTTTCTCTAAATACTTTTGAAATCAATCTAGTCTACAACCAAAATGACAAAAATGGTTCTGTCCATGGATCTGACCATGGAAGCATGGGAGGGCAGAGGGGAAGCAGTGAGGCAACCTCCGAGACGTGACCCAAATACTTAATTTTGTGGAGCTAAGTACACAAGTTCCATTCTGCTGATAAAATCTGCTACAGAGGATGTGTTGCACAACCTCCTGTTTGTGTGGAATTCATAATCACATCATTGTCTTTTTCCAAATGAAATGTGCCCTCCCTGGGGAATGAGACTGCCGCAGATAATCACAGCAGTGCTCACCAAAGGCAGAATTTGGGTGCCTTATGTAAAGGCACAACAGAAGCTTGTCCTGCTTGTGTGGGTAACCAAGCAGAGGCTGTTAAATCCCAGGATGAGGTTGCCCACGTTCCAGCAGAAGGTCCCTGGTCGGGGCAGGCTCCAGGTGCGCCTGCAGGAACAGCAGAGCTGCTCAGCACAGCACATGGGAGTGGTGAGGATGTGAAGGTTTGGAATCTGGCTCCTGCTCTCATCCACCCTTGCTCAGAGCCAACGTGCTATGGGGCACATTGCAGTAGGGAAAACTTCTCAGCAAAGGAGCTAGCAAGCCAAATGTGAACAATTATGGTTTTCAGGGCTCTTTAGGAGTGCCTGGATTAAGATTGCAAGCAGTGATGTGATGAGCCACGGAGGAGTTTGATAAAGCAATAACAGACCAAATTGCTAAAATGGCAGGACTAAAATATAATCCTATGACTTCTCATGGCAGATGCATTGCAGTAACTTTAGTATCTATGCAGTACTATGAAGGAGGCAAACTGCCGTGAGTTAACCAGGCCCTGCTCTGACCCTTTCAGCAGTTCACTGTGGAGCAGGAATTGATAGCAAAGCAGAGTTTTCCTGTTCATCTGATGTGCCTTATATGGGCACAGTGATTTAGCTCTGCCTTGGCCCAGTCCCAAGTTTTGATAAGTTCCTATGAGGAAAACCTTACTGTAGCTGAAGCCAAAGCTCCCCCAGTTGAGTTTTGCAGATGTGATCGTGTGCCATGTTCAGGGATTGGCGCTTCCCAAAGCCATACTTCAAATATGGGATCTGTGTGTTTCAAGACTTTGTCTGGCAAAGTAGGAGGCCACATAGTTCTCTTACAGAACAAATGCAGAACTGGCAGGTCTCACAAAATAAAGCTCCTCTAGAACAGCCAAAGTGTTTCAGTAGTGCTGGGAGAGCACAGAAGTTCATGCTCCCAGTGCCAGGAATATTTGGGCTTCCCCTGGAAACACAGTTTCCAATTTAATGCAGCAGAGGTAAATAAAATAGATTTGTCATTTTATGTCCTTTGTCAGTTTTAGTTACACTATTTGATAATTCTTTTCCATGGACTTCATTTTTATTCCTTGCCACTTGAGTTATGGCTCTTCCAGTAGCAAGCTCTGATGTTGTGGGCTTTTTAGTACTTACCCTGAACCTGAATGAAATCCAGCTAAAATGTTGTTCTGGAATTAACTGGAGATTTCAACAATTTCATTTTCTAGGAGGCAAGGTTTCTTTTTTCTGTCACATGGGTTGTTATCACAACATATGCCAGTGACACTATTTAGTCTTTACTTGTTTTGATGCTTAATTTTAGTGATTCACCCACACACACTTTTTTCCCCACTCTTGTATTTGCATGTCATCCTATCCATTTTCCAAGTTAGACTCTGTCAGCTCATGTGCTACGCTTTCAAGGATGATCAGAACTCAAATTTATAGGTAGCTTCCTTAGAAACTGTTGTATCACCAGGAATCATGAACAAAATTGCTTTTAGATCAGAGCAACTTAAGCTAGATACACTTTATAGCTTTTGAAGCAAGTTAATGCAGGAAAAGATAATGAAGAGAACTTGCAGCAGAAATAGCTTTAGAATATTGATGCATCTGAATTTAGAAAGACAGGTACGTGTACACCATACATATATGATGAAGTCAGCCCTATATTGGATGGAAGTCTTTAGAAAATACTGGATTTTGCCACTTACAGGGCTAGCTGCACTTCTCTGATTTTTGCAGTGTCTTAAGTGAACTCCTTCATTAGTTGGCCATTGCATGTTTTCCAAATCTGTAATGAAATTTGTACCTTTGTAACATTTGGAACATGAGCTAAACTGCAGCACAGCTTATATCCACCATGGTTATTCTGCAGAGCCAAATGCATCCAGCCACCTGAGGCTTCCTGGTTCACAGGAGAAATTTGGAACACTGGTGGTTGTAGTGACCAAAGAGCACTTTGATTTCGAGTATTCTGTTTGTGTGATGATAGCATTTGAAATAATAGTTTTGAATGTATTAAAGCATACACACCAAATGCTGTTGAGTGAGGAAATGGATATCTGATAGTGTTGTCATTATAGTGCAAGAGTTCTATTGTCATTACATTGCAAAGGTTCCATATTTGCCAGAGTTTCAGATCTTGATGTTTCTTGCAGGCATCTCCTCTAGACACTGACTCTTCCTTGTGCTCACAGCAGCCAACTGACTCCAGTTCCCACCAATCCACTCTTTTATAACACTCTTTTTACTGGCTACAGCTGTGCCCTGTTAACATCAGGCCTGTTCCCAATCTCTAATAATTGACTCAGCTGCAACTCCTTATTGATTTAAGATTACTTTCTGTCCTACCTTTATTTTCTTATATTGTATCCCCCTACACGATAGTTTGTATTGTTCTGCCCACATCAATATCACAGAGGTGGTGAATTCCTGTTCGCGGGAATTTCCTGAAAGAGATTCCTTGTGTTTGAACAACGTCTGTGCCATGGCAAGAGCTGGTAGATTGTAGATAATGTATGATGATCTCTTTGCATCCTTTGTGCAGTGAGAAGACGCCTGGAAGGGCACACCCCAGACGTGTCACGGGCCAGCAGCTTCACTGACGACATTGACCTGGTACCCGAGGAGTCCCCGCTGCCAGCGGCATCCGACGTGACACAGTGAGTGAGCAGCAGCTCTTACCTGATCCTGAAATGCTCATTAACAATGAGGGACACCTGTCACTGAGTGAGAGTTGTGCTTTGGCTGGGTGGCTGCTCTTGAAGTGATTGTGGGTTTGATCCTGTTGAACTAAACGTGAACATTTCCTAGTTTAGCCTAAAGTTTGGTGGACGTAGCCAGACTCTTGGAAAAACAGCACTATTCTGTGGTGGGTGCCTTGCAGTCTTGGTGTCTTTGGTTTCCCACTTTTTAAGGCAGCTGAAACAGCTCCTGAGAGCTGTGAGCTTTACAGACAGTTTTATAATTTATACTTGCCCCAACAGGTTAAGCTTGAAAGCAGTCCTAATATGATAGAATTGGACACCTAAATGAGATAGTCACTTATAGATACAGCCTGAAAATAGAAAGGCTACCTCATGTAATATTTTTATAAAGCAGGCACACTTTTAAGGAAATGATGTTCCACAAATATGAAAGTGAAGTTATTGTCCAGGACAGAAAATCCCCAACAGGGAGTTCACTGCAATTGTTGGGTTGTTGCTTTTTCTTGGCTTCACAAATATTTCTGGAAATAAAATAATCATGCAGGACAGCTTTATTTTGTGTTTTATCAGGATCTTGAGTAACCTTCACGCTTTTGTCCTGTAGAATACATGTCCTGTTTTGGGCATGGAGATTCTGGAGTAAATTTCAAATGTAGACCAAAGTATTAAAACACAGAGGAAGGCCTGGATGGACCAGAATATCCAGGTGCCGTAGCAATGTTTTATTTTCCATCAGAAACTGATACAAATAATGCTGGTGAGGAGATCTCCCGAGTTGGCAGGCTCATGAAGGTCTGGCTGATGTTTGGATATTATAGTAATGGTGAAAATTTCACCTGGGATCACTCTTGCAGGAGAAAATCTGGGCGTGTCACTGGAAAAACCCTTTACCTGGGGTAAAAAAAAAATATTGCTTGCCTTCAGATGGGGAAAAATATCTACAGTGGAGTTCAGGATGAATTTGAAAGCAATGTGATTCTGTTTAAGAGGGTTTTTGTGTGTGATTGCCTTTTAGAGGGTTTCTTTCAAATCCTGTGTTTATTTTCTGTCCAGGGAACTCATACAGATGTGTCTGTTACATCTGTAGTAACTGTACTGTGCTTTCATATGGGATATCCTGGTTCTTGTATTTCCC
Organism: Spizella passerina; assembly: GCA_013401375.1. Classification (NCBI taxonomy): domain Eukaryota; kingdom Metazoa; phylum Chordata; class Aves; order Passeriformes; family Passerellidae; genus Spizella; species Spizella passerina. The sequence goes on from WBNQ01081426.1 coordinate 5,752, forward strand.
CAACATGTCATATTGGCCTTGCTTTCAAATCAGAGAATTCTAAATTGCTCTATCAAATTGATCTTTTATCTTCTTTTTATTCGTCACAGTGCAAGCAGACAGTTTTGCATTTGAGGAAAAAAAAAAACCTCAGATCTAATCTTATTTCTACCATTTAGTGCATGAAAAATGGTGGGATTGTAACTCAATTTTTGTAATGAAAACTGTACCTGCATTTTTAGCTCCTGTTGGTTTTTAAATGCATTTCTTCCTTGTGTGGAAAATAAGGAGTAGCAGAAAGATAATCAAGTGCAAAAATGAAAAAATAAATTAAACATGGAGAAATTTTTAAGTACTGTGCTACACTGTTTAAAGTCATATACTATGAAATCGTTAATTCCTCTTGATCTGGATTTCAGGTGCATAGAAACAGAATGATCTTGAAAATGAAATTGCTAAATGAAGGTTTTACATTCTAAGTCCCACAATAAAAAAAATGTATAAATTATAGCTTCTAAATACTAGTAAGAAACTTCAAATGTACAAAAAACATAAGGCCAGAAATTAAAGATATAAAGGTGCCATGTAAGAACAAAGCCAAAACATAATTTAATCCAGTTTTCTGCCTCTAAATTGAGCATAGCAGTTTTCACCTCTATCACTGATTTCATTTTTTGTGTTTTTTCCTTTTTTCCTAGTAGGATGCATTCATTTTATAGTCAAGCTGATTCTTGAGCAGAAATGTGTAGTGTTTCCTTCTTTAAACTGTGAACTTTATGAGAGAAGCACAGAACGTGTTGTATTTATGGATCCAGGTTTAAACTCCCAATTTCAATGCAAACAGTAAGATATTAACACTGTGTTTTCCTGGCACACACATCAATATTAGATATCCTCAGTGTAATTATTTATCTTGTCTTTTGGCAGAAGTGTAAGCAGGTAAGTCTTGGGGTGTGCTGCCCTTGCTTTGGTGTGTGAGTTTTCCAAAAGAACATGGCTTCTGCTTTTCACTCAATTAGGCCAACAAATCCTCATCCTAGAGTCATGAAAGCAGTCAATGATAAAACAAAAACACTTCCAAGGGTAAAATTCAGCCAGAAGGGAGTGTGTGGGTGTATATGTACATTTGAACACACAGTGAGCTTTCCCAGCTTGCAAAATAAGTGAAAACTTGGCTTTCACATATCAGTTCATGCCAGGATCCCACAATGATGACAGTTTCACGTGAGGCACTTTGTGAACTCGAGTTTAACTTTGAGGAGCTGCCAAATGCTAAAGTTTTGTTTGCCTTCATCAAGTATTTTAAACTAAAAAAAAAAATCAATCCTGCAGTAAACCTTCATTTCAAAGTCTGTAACTGGTCATTTTTCAGCTTCCTGTGTTGATGATGAAACGTGGTGCCAGGTCTACAACTGTAATGTTTTATGGTTGTTTTTTGTAATGTGAACATTGCTGATGCTCATCAAGTCTGCTCTGCTGCATGGATGACAGCAGAGATGCTCTCTGGTGACATAAGCTTTGCTTTAGGCCACATGCTCTTGCAAATTCCCTCCAGTGTGTGAGGAGGGTAAATGATATCCCAGGAAAACAGATTTCTTACCCTTGAGCCTCACTGCCTTGGACAAGCCTCTGTCACATCAATCTGCACGTGTGTAGTAGATTCACATTCAGGTGGGGTTTGCCAAGCAAGCACCAGGCTGCTTGAAAATTGATGATATTGTTGTTTAAGGTGATATTTGACTGAAAGCAAACTAGTTTAATGTGTTGCAGCACTACCCAGGTCTCAGTGGTGGATGCATCCACCAGTGGAATTCTGATATGAGTGGTCCATGCAAGCCTGGAGAAGCTGAGCTGCCCTTGTGTCAGTGAAATCAGGCAGCAAGATGGAAAAGGGAGCTTGAGAGACCTTTCTGTAGGAACACAGCTGCTTTGGATCCCTTAGACAGCTGGGATGGTGTTTGTTTCTGGTGATCTCTGCACAAATGTGAACAACTCCTGAGCCAGGGGACAAAAGCATCATATTCAGATTATAACTCTGTGGCTGCCTGAAGTTCTTGCTGGGCCAAAAATCCCATGTGCTGCTGACCTGAGCAGAGCTCTGTTGGTTTATAATGGCTGCTTCTGAGGTGTCCAAAGCTGAATAAAAATGATGATGATAGAGATTAATCAATTCTGATGGATTAAATAAATGTATTAATTTCATTCAGTTGATGAGTAGTTCTATTTTTAGCAAGAAATGTTTGGACTGTCTCACTGCCTGAAATAATTACTCACCTAATATTTCAAATTCTCTGGTGAGCAGTCAGAAGGGGGCTCCATCAGTGAATCACTGGTGTTTTGCAAGAGTAAAGGAGAACCCAATAACTTTAGGACTTATTATTTTAATTTTTTTTTTATCTCCAGCTGGTTCTATTTTTATTGTGATGACATGAACCCTTGGCCATGACAGCATTTTCTGTCATTCACAGCAGAGTTCAACCTTCCATCAGGAAAGAGAATTTGGCCAATAGACTGCACTGAAAGATTACACCAACCTCTGGTCCCTGATAGCACAGTCTCAGCAAAAACACACACAGCAGCAGCTTTAGAGGCAGACATCCTGTTTTTGTTTTTCAGAGCTCTGTGGTTTAAAGCTGTGGTGTCTAAACCTCTGTGCGCTCTGAGGAGAAGCAAAAGTCAGAAATTCTCTCTGTCAGCTTGGCTCAGCTGCTGTGGTTGAGTGTGCATTTTGTGGCTGGCTGGGGTCACAGGGGGGTGAGTGCCAGCAGGTCCCTCTGGCAGGTGAGCAGCACACCCTGTGCCCATGTTCTGCCCTCAGGGCACAGCTGAGCACCTCTGGCAGGTCGGGTGCACACCCAGTGCCCATGCTCTGCCCTCAGGGCACAGCTGAGCACCTCTGGCAGGTGAGCAGCACACCCAGTGCCCATGCTCTGCCCTCAGGGCACAGCTGAGCACCTCTGGCAGGTGNTCAGCTGCTGTGGTTGAGTGTGCATTTTGTGGCTGGCTGGGGTCACAGGGGGGTGAGTGCCAGCAGGTCCCTCTGGCAGGTGAGCAGCACACCCTGTGCCCATGTTCTGCCCTCAGGGCACAGCTGAGCACCTCTGGCAGGTCGGGTGCACACCCAGTGCCCATGCTCTGCCCTCAGGGCACAGCTGGGCACCTCTGGCAGGTGAGCAGCACACCCAGTGCCCATGCTCTGCCCTCAGGGCACAGCTGAGCACCTCTGGCAGGTGAGCAGCACACACTGTGCCCATGCTCTGCCCTCAGGGCTCAGCTGAGCAGCGGCTCCTCAGCTGGGACAGGCTGCCAGGGAGCTCAGAGCTGTTTCCCACAGGGAAAATGGGGCTTCATGACTTCTCATGGGTTGAGAGTAAAGCCAGAAGTTGCGTGTCTTTCTGATGCTCTGTCCACAGCAGAGTTAAGCTGTGCTTAGGGGCCGTGGGTTTAATCCAGTCCTGGTGAAACCAGTTCTGAGCAGAGCTTTAGAAAGCCTGAAGGTGCTTGTGTGTGAGGTCAGTGTGGTGAGGCTGTGGAAATGGCTCACTGCTTCACTCTGAGTTCTCTAATGTAACAGAAGCACAGACCTGACTGTGCAACCAACCTGATATCCACTGTTCCCACCTCCTCCAGCTTTTTTATTATTTTAAGCTCATAGCACAAAACTGGCTCTTAGATCCACCTACAAAAGGAGTAGCAGGCAAATCCAGCATTAAAAAGTGGTTATTAACAATGTTTTCCCCCACTGAGGAGGGGGGAAAATATAGACCTGAGGTGAGGCAATGGAGGCAAAACAAACCACTTTTAATGGGGGGAACTGAAACCCCAAGGATGAGGATGACTGAATGCCCTGTTCTGTTCATCACTGGTGAATCCTGATGCAGAAAGAGCATCCCAAATTCATCTCCAGCTGTGAGCAGGAACTCCTGTGAGGATTGAGGCTTCATGAAGCCAGGGTGTTGTGTTCTCTTTGTTGGAGTTTGTGCTCCCTGCAGGCTGCCTGGAAGAACAGAGGAAAGCTGCTGCCCACCTCACCAGAGATGGGGGTACCCTGGGCACTGCTGTGTACTGGGCTACAAAATCAAATTTGTATTCAAAGGAGGGTGCTTCATGGTTATCCTTTCAGAATTTTAGCTTTTCTCTTTTAAAACAAGTTTGGGAAATGTGTTGGGTTTGTGGTTTTGGTTGTTTTGTTCTATCTAGAGGAAATAGGTTATCATATGGCTGGCAGATATGAAATATGACTAATTTCCTTCATTGCCCACTAACACAGAATTTTTAGACAAAGTGAATGGGACAAATTGTAAAACTTATGCTAGGCCTTAAAGATTTCATTAGGTGTTATCAAAGAAAATGATCATTGTTAGGCCCATAAAAAAAGGGATGTTCAACCCATCTTCTGACTTTCAGCCTTCCACTATCTATAGATGGTAGTGAAGGTTTGATCAGGGTCTTAAGAATATTTTTTGCCCTTCTTTGTTTCTGCTTGAAAATCTAAGAGTGCAACTTGTAACACCAAGCATATTTTCAGTCTTTCTATTGTTATGGTTTATCTCTGCCAGCTCCATTTATCTTTCTATTTTTATCTTAACTTCTTCTTATAGCTTATTGTTTTTTAATCTTATTAAAGAAGCATTTCACCTTCTTACCAACAACTCTATCACACTGAATATAATATGNTAATATATAATATGTAATATATATTATATAGTGTATATAGTGTATATACTATATATAGTATATATACTATGTATATTATATATAGTATATATATTATAATCCAGTAATTGGATAGTGATCTTGTGTAGGATAATTGAATCAACTATAAACTCATTAATAACACTTTTATTATTAAAGTAGTGTTCCTGGGGTAACCCACAGTACCAGGAGTGGAGGGCATATATTTATATCCATCTTGTTTACAGGTTTTTCATTGTCTGTTGGCTTTTGGCACTTACTAATTCCCACTCTCATGTACATTGAACACAGGTGTTACTGATGCAACTAATTCTATCCTCAGCATGGCACTCAAAAACATTATAAATTGCTTCAAAGGAGGATTTTTGCAAGCATCTGTCAGTTCTGACCAGAAAAAAATGAGGTTAAATAGTGTAAATTTAACAGACAGTAGTAATTGCTAATCTGGTTCTGTGCTTTTTACCACTACATGGTCATGTGTTAAATTACACTTTTTAGCACTACCCATTTTTGTCTTGTCACTTCTAATTTGGAACTCTTTAAAAGGGCTGCCTTGGGATTTATTTCAGCACCCAAAGTATTTTTATTACCATGTAATATGAAAGCAAGGCTGGCATTAGTATAAATTGGTGGCAATATGCAATAACCTTTTACAAGAATTTGACATTGAGGGGGTTTGGAGGCATTTATTCTGGAGTCACAGTGAATTTTTGCTCTTTTATTCCAAAAGTGAGAACATTTGGCCAGTGGAGGGCACTGCCCCATAACACAGGAGAAACAGAAACTCCCGTTTCAGCTTTCCAAATCCCATTTGTCATTTCAGCAAGCTTACTTATAAACTTAATTTATCTGCATCTGAATTTCCCCAATGTTAAATTGGCAAGGTGCCACACATAGAAAAAAACCCTACTATACTTAAGCATCAGTTTAATGAGCAATTTAACCAACCCCCAAAGGCTCAGCTTGGTGTGATGGTTTAGACTTTCTTTCCTGGAAAACAGACCATTGTAACAACCCACTGAAGGCTGTCAAAATATAACTGAATGCACATTGTCATGTAAACCTCTATGCAGCAAAATTCCCAGATCTGATGGAAAAGTGTGACATAAAAAGGTTCTTTGGAAACAGAAGCTTCTACAAAAAAATTTCTAGGATTGAATTTTTTTTTTCCCCTTAATGAGTTTTCTAATAATTTCACAGAATTTTGAAGTGTGAATCAGATTTTTCATGGCAGGGGTGTGAAGTGATTCTGGGATATATGGCTGCAAATATCTGTCAAGAAAATATTTTACCAAGAATGCATCTGTTTCCAGAATAAATTAAAGACTCCCTTTTGTGGCTTTACTCTGCACAGAAATTATTTATTTCAACAGCAAGCCAGAAAATAGAAAAAAGGCAACTCTAACATTTGTTTTTGAAAGGGGTGCAAGGAGCTGGATTGGATTCCTGGTCTCTTGTCTGTACTGTGAGGAGAAAGCCAGGGAAGGGGGAATCACGTTATCAAGGCTTTGTTTGGATGTCAGAATTTGTCAAGGTTTTAGTTTATTATTATTATAACTCAATGGCAATTTCCAAGCTCCGTGACACGTGACAATATCATGAGTGCCTCTATGTGCAGCTGTGATGGAAGTTTGGAAAAAAAAACCATGAAAAAGTGTGTTTGCTGAAGAAGACAGTGCAACCCTTCATATCAGACCACCCCAGGCAAAATAAAAGCGTGCCACATGTGGCACCTGTGTTTTGGGGAGAGCAGCATAAAAAACCTTGGTGGGAAAAGCGTGGTGGTTGCACTGCTCAGAGAAGTGTGACTCCGTCCCTGCTGCAGAAATAACCAAGCACAGGTTTGCTGTTAACCCTCATCTGGTGGTTTTGCAGTATTTTGTGTTTTAGCACTTCTGCTGTGAGATTAAATTGGGTGTGGCTGAGCCCTGCCTGTGCCTGTTCTGGTCATAGGCACTTGGTTGTGCTCATTGTCTTGAAAATTACTGTGTTTGTGTAAAATATGCTGAGGCAAAGGAGAAGCAGGGATAGAAATCTGAGGTGTCTGCACCCTAAACATCCAGGATGTTGCTCAGGTGGTCGAGCTCCATCCATAAACCACAGGGTGTGTTTTGCATTGGCAACTTTCAACACAAAAACTACTTTAGAAATTGTTTATACCAGGTGTCCTTCCCATTCCTTCCATGGCTGCTTCCTTGGGTGGCTCCTCTCTCATACCAACCAAAACCCCATCCCTGCCTAACAGGGACTGTAGAACCTCTTAGGGTCAAAAAAGGATGGAGAAAAGCTTGAAGGCATGAAGACACCATTTTCTTGGCTAGAACTTGTAGAGGGGAGAGCTGAGATAAAAACCTATCATTCTTTCTAAGGCAGGAAGATTTAATTTTACCTTACTATTAGCTGAGTGTTACCCTGCTGTCCTTCTGAGCACGGACAGCAGCCCTGCAAGCCAGAATCCTGCCCTTCACTCAGGAGAGTCACTTTTAATCCTCACAGCCTGCTTTCTGAAGAGGTGACATGCCTGTCTAACATGCTGCTCCTACAGACATCATGTCTGAGGCAGCAGAAAAAAAAATCAGAATCTCTAAGTGAAAGTTAAGAGAGTTCAGTGTGGTTAAGTGAAGAGTTGTGATGGGTGCATTGAGGACAAAAAAAAAAGATAGGAAATAAAATTTTATTACAGGTGTCAGGAACAGTTCTGTAGTTAGAAAATGCAATTTATGGGTGATTTCTTTAGTGTTTCATCATTACCAATTTTATGAAAATTTACTTTCAAACTTTCAAAATAATCTGAACAATAATACATTGATCATAAATTGAAATTACATCATTTGGTGGTGATGTTTTATCAGTGGAGTTTAAACAAACAATTTGAAGTTATGACTGTATTTTATTTCTACCCAGGAAGCAGGTAGACTGCCCACTTAGCCTACAATGAAAGAAGGAAGACACTTTTCTTTGTTTTTTAAGTGTTAATTTGGTGTTTATCACAGGGTGCTGCAGTTTTGCCTTATTTGCCAATCTCTAGACAGTCCTATTCTGTATCTCCTGGTCAAGTGCCTTTCCTTATTGAAATATAAATAATTGTTGAATTCATTCAGGTGGCCTTTATAGACTTTTGTATAATGCAACATAGTANTATCTTACAAGGGAAAAAGAAGTCCTTTAGTAAAGCAAATGTCATTTACATCTTCATTGTGTATTTAAAAACAATGCCAATTCTCATTCTTCAGTGAACACTGAGACCACTGGTCATTCACCTGCAGTAAAAGTACAATTTAGATGTATCTCCTCCATATGTCTTTTTGTCTAAAATAAAATTTAGATGCTTTGCAATGAGCAGGTCTCTCTATTAAAACTCTTATTGTGTACAAGATGTTCACAACAAAAGTTAGTAATTTGAGATTATCTTATATCTTCTCATGGCTATTTTCTTGGGTAGCCCTACCAAAACTGAAGAATGGATTCTAGACCTGAAATTTCTCTCATTTATATCTACATATATATCACACCATATTTAATTACATAGATTTAAAGTAATGCTGAAATACTCCTTGATAAATCAACACACAATTTAGGTTAAATATTAATTACTCCTATTTCTGTGCCAGGGAGGTAATGGAATTGTTGCAGCCAATGTAACTAACATATGTCTGTGCCTAAATAGGGAGGATATGTGAAAACTGGTAGATAAAATTGCTGGTTTTTTTTATTTGACCACTGCATTAATCTCTGTGCTTGAAAAGTCTATTTTAATAAGTTACTTCCAGGAAACTTAAATTCTATAAAAACTGATGGTTCCTCATGGGTTTCTCAGCTCTGACACTTTCACAGCTGCACATGTTAAATCTTTTTATAGGCCAAACTTGATGAACTCCAAATGGGACAATGGAAGTTGCTTTTCAGGTTGGATACACTGAAATAGATGCCAGACAAATACCAGTGCCAGTTGCTTGTCTGCTTTTCCTTTCAGTGCTCTGCAATTTGGAGAAGCCATTATACTCTCTCTTTTACTCCAGATTAAACCCCCTATCTCCAGGGCTGCTTTTTCCCCTGCCCAATAATGCTCCTAGATGTTATCACCACCTTCTCAAAAAACTTTGCCCTAATTGCTTAGCTGTTTGTTTGCATTGCTAAGACAATTTATCTCTGGTCTCTGGGTCAAAATGAATTTATCAGACCATTACAGTACAGAAAGCTTAGTATGTGGGCACTGAAGCTTGCAGTCATTGCACGCTATATTGAGCTCTGTTCCTCCCAGTGCTCTGCCTGTTTGCTCCTGGCCTGCTGTAATGGCATTTTTCATAACTCACTGATACTTATCTCCCCTGCTTTAGTCAGCCAGGCTGCCTACATCCAGGCACTGGCTAGAACAGATAATCTTGATGGTCTTTTCTTTTTATTTTTTTATTTAGTCAGCTGTCTGCAATATGTGTGGCGCTCGTTAGTGTAAAAATATGCCTGGAAACAAAGCTCCAAGAGCTCTTGAAGCTGTTCTTATGCTGATTTCTCTTACTCCAGCAGTTGTCACTGAAGGGTCCCTTCCAGTGGGTTCTGTGATTTGCCTCTGCAGTAATTCAAATCCAATAATACAATGTAAACTACTTTCCACGTGTTCCTGTGCCTACTTAGCTACTTTGTTATTTAAAAAAAAATACAAATTCCTTCTAATGTGAAATGTGTGGAATTTACAGCATTTCAGATAAAGCATGTGCTCTTCCTGTGTTTAGTTCTTTTCTTAGTCCTCCAGCTCTGTGTCTGCTGTAAATTTCATACTTCATCTCTGAATTTTGCAGTTTGTGGAACTCCACATTCGTTCTCATCTTGAAAACTATTGTCGTTGGTTTGGTCTTTTTAATGTAGGAAAAGTTTCAATTTGATTTCTATGCATAATCTTTCCTGTGTAACCTTGACTGAAAGGCTTCCATTAGTGTCATGTTATTCACCTGCCAAGCTCTGATTAAATTTTAATTTAGAAAACAAGCCTGTTAGTGTTTAACAAGCACTGGGCAAGGGGAACTTGCTAGCCAAGGAAGGGCTGTGCTACCTTGAGGGTTCTGACTGCAAATCCTTTGTCTGCCCCTTCTGGCAGGGAAACCCAAGGTCAGCTCTGTGTAAAATAAGATATAATTTATTAAGCTAATTACCCCTGCTCTTTCTATACAGCACTGCTCGGTCAGTGAGGGAGAATTGCTTTGTGCCAAAAAAGTTTGCTTTGTCTCAGCAGCAGAAATGGGCTGGGCCTGTTCTGTCTTCTCCTGCTTGTCCCTTTCCCCCTGCAGCTCCTGAGGCACAGGAATAAAATCAATTCCTTAGCATGGGGGATTGACAGTGCAGTGTGAAGTGGTGAGGGCAGGGTCTGTTGTGTGTGGTAGAGGAGTGGACAGGAGCTGGGGAGCTTCTGGCTGAAAAGATGGGGAATGGAAGCAGGGAAAGCAGGACCAGCCTGGATGGAGATTTGGAGCTCTCACCCAGAGCTCCCTTGCACATCTTCAGAGATCACCTGGGCTCCTCTCAGTTTCTTTCATCACCACAAGCACCTTATCCTGTCATCAATCCCTGCAGTTTCTCTTCTCTTTGTGGGGTGGGAGAAGTGTATGTGTGTGAGTGAATGTCTGAGAAAAGCCTGGACAGCAAAATTTGACTTTGCTCACTGCGCTGAGGAGCCTTGACTGAGCTCTGCCTTCTATTTCAATGCTCAACCATCTGAGTTTTGCCTCTAGCTGGTCGAGAATCTGAGTTTGTGTCCTCAGATGGCCTTAGAATTTTTCTCAGGAAGAATGTCTAACATCTGCAGAACTTGGAGAGAAGTCTTTATCTTTTTGTTATCAGCACATCTCTGCAGCTCCCTGCTGGATGGAATCTTTTTAGAGGATAAAGGGGGTAGCCCATTCCCTTCCAATTTACAGTCTGCTCTGTTTGTACTTGATTAAACAGAGTTTTAGAGATAGAATCACATAGGTTTACCTATGTGCTATAACCACATAGGTAGCTATTGGATTTCTGTAAAAAGTGTCTGTGCTCTGGCTTACAGAGTTCTCTGTTTCCTGTAATATTACATTACACCTTTTTAGATTTCTTACATTACACCTTTTTAGATTTCTTTTGTTGCTTGTTTGCCTGGTTGTGAAAGCAAACCAACTGGTGTGCTTGAACCCCTGCATATTTACGTGGAGTCTAAATTTAATTTTATCACTCATGCATAGTATTAAACCCTGAAAATTAAGTCAGAATTATCCTCCTGCTTACTTTACAGCCAGTCTCTGTGTGTGATGGGTAAACACACTGTGGGTGGCCGAGGGTAAAATAAAATTTCAGTGTTTGTTTGCAAGGGCAGATTTCTTCCCCTTCAAAAGATAAACACCTAGCCACAATTTAGTAGATTTTACCAGCTGGCCTAATTGATTCAAAAATCAAAATATCTCTCAGATGAATGTAGAAATTTTAAAAAATTATTTTGGTGTTTTAATAAGCATATTGTGAAGGTTTTGGAATCCTGTAGCACTCAAAACATGACCTTTATTTCAGATGTTTGGATTAAAGACTTTGCCACAGCCCATATCTCAGGCCTCTGCAACTAAATTGGAAATACAAACCCAAAATATATGCCCTTACTTTATCCATTCAGTATTATACAAGAGAATTATAGCAATTGAGGAAAAAAAAACCCAAAATACTTATAGTATCACACAGTCATCCTCTCTTTTCAGTTGTATCAGCTGAGCACTAATAATGAACATCTCCAAAATCTCCAGTTTCAGCACTGTGACACTTCAACGCATGAGCTAATGAAGAGCTGGAGGTTATTTAATCTTATCCTTGCCTGCTCCTTGTTCAGAAAGTGCTAATCTCTTTCACAAACAGAAGGGGCATGAGCTCATTTTAGAACTTGCTATTCATGACATCACCATTCCCCTCACTGCTTCTCCTCTACGTCTCTTTTTTTCTTCTAGAACTGTCTGAGCAAGGTAAATATCAGTTTCAAAGTGTGACAACAGCTGTACTTCTCCCTGGGCAATGAGTTTCAACCTGTTCTTTGGTTTCAGTGTTCTTGTTTGGGCAGCAAAGAGACAGTGTAGAATTGTCTGACAATTCAGGTGGGTGACCCCATCTTCATTCAAGAAATATTCTTCCCACTTGTGGCTGTGGCTTCCTTATCAACCTGTTTTAAACTGCCTTAGTTTATTGGGGGGTAGGAAAGTGAGGGAAGCAATTTAAGTCCAAGGTCTTTTGGTTTACACTGCTAGCTCTCATTTGAGTTCTTTTGTTTAAACGCAGCTGGGCTGACACCCAGCTGTGCTCTGGCAGGTGAGATCTGCAGTCATGCTGCAATGGAAACCCATGGAGAAATCTGAGCAACTCTGGGACATGGGACATTAGGCCAGCTCCTTCTCCAAGTGCAGTGGATTAACTTTCTCCATGGGCTCTCTGAACTCAGATTATTAAATGGGCTGTAAACCCTGGTGTTTACACACGAGCTTGTGCTGAGGGGCTGAGCTGCAGCCCAGGAGCTGCCTCGTAGGCAGGATCTGGGGGTCATGTGGGATTGGAACACTGCACAGCAGCCTGTGGGAGAACACTCTTTTGATCAGACACAAACCACAAAATCCAAATCACAAATGGGAAACAGCTTTTTGTAATTTCTCCTTAATATTACCAAAGTGTCTCTGTGTTGTTGTCCTTGGAGATGCTGAGGAGAAGATCTGTGAACATACATTCTTCTACCACTGAGACATTCTGATAGTCAAGTTTAGTCTTCTCTATCTTAAAATCCATCCTTGTTTTGAGTAACAAACTAACAGACCTTATCTTCTTTTCTTTCACATTATCATGGAAATATTAAACACAGGGCTTGATCACTACTTAATGCTTGCCATGTTTGTTGTAATGTTCTGCCAAAGTGCATTTTCTACAAAATCCCATCTTCATTCCTCTTTGCAGATGTCATTTTGCAAAGTATCTATGAAGCAAAGTGTCTTTAAAAGCACAGAATGGTAAAAATTGTTCTGGTATTAACCATTGCTATAGGGCTGTTAAAATTTTATTTTTTAGTAATAACATGGCTCCTATTTTTTGTTGATGTCAATCATCTGCAAGAATGCTTGATGTAGGCAGAATTTAACCCTGCTTTCTAAAGGAATTTAGAAATTTTTAGTTTCTAAAAGAATTCTAAAGCAGAATTTAACCCTGCATTCTAAAGGAATTTTTAGTTTGAGGCAAGAAGACAAGAGAAAGTCTAGCATAAAAAAGTGCTATAAAATTTTTCTTAGATCTATTTTTCTATAAAATAGATCTAAGTCAAGAGAACTTTGAAATGCTGATGTATTAAAAAATGTTGTGGTGCTGGGAGTTACAAGCCTAAATGACTCTGTTTATCCAGGCTTGTACCTATAGACAGTAAAACCTTTTATGATTATAAAGACAAGAAATGAACATTTTTCTTCAAGTTCTTGTTGATGCCTGTCTGTTCTTAGTGAGTAGCCATGTTTTTAGAACAGTAAACCTTTTATTGTCTGACTGCTCTGGAGAAGAATGCTGCTTTCCAAAAGCACAGTTGTCAAAAGTATGCCTGTAATGTTGTGCTAAAAGTATTTTTAGTGGGAGTAGTAAATGATGCTGGTGAGGTGCTTTCTTTTGGGGGAAAAATGCTTTGACTCACTGGCAAAAAGTCAAGTGAATGACCATAGAAGGGCAGGAGTTTGTTGTTGATTTGCCAGCAAAAATGAGATGTGAACTCTATGAACTGAAGGAACGTATGGCCACCTGTCTGGAAATGTGACTTGGTAGGGAAAAGGGG